>CBVK0100947111.1:0-12112 GCA_900067695.1 Picea abies | reverse complement strand
GGACTTTTTTGTTCACCGTGAAATATATTTATTTTATAAAAAACTCAAAAACAAAAATAATCAACTATTATTTAGAACTATCTTTTTTAAATAATAGTTGATTATTTTTTATTTTGAGTTTTTTATAAAATAAATATATTTCACGGTGAACAAAAAAGTCCTCACAATATAAGAAGATAGATTCTACATCATGGTTAATTATTTATGTATTTGAGTTACATTAATGGATAGATCCCTTAGATATGGCTTCAAAAATTTGGCCGATTTGTGAACTCTAATTATACCTTTGATACACACTAATAAGATAAATATACTAGATAGTCCATAAAAAAACATTTACAAATAAGTAAGCATTCGCAAATATAATGTGACAAATATTTACAATTATAAAAATAAAAAAATGGCTTTGCGTCATGATTGATTATTTATGTTTTTAAGTTTTTTTATAAAATAAATATACTGCATGGTTGGTTAATAAGAAAGTACTCACAATATAATAAGAAAAATAAATATACTAGATGGTCAATAGGAAATTATTCGGAAATGTAAGAAGGTGGTAAGTATTCACAAATATAACAGGTATCAAGATTATTATTGATGGAGGATTCTAAGATTATTATTGATAGGAAATTATTCGGAAATATAGGAAGGTGGCAAGTATTCACAAATATAACAGGTATCAAGATTATTATTGATGGAGGATTCTAAGATTATTATTGATTGGTACACTGATAACAATAATCTTCAAGTGATATCTTTGTAGTTTTGGATGAAAAAAATTAGAGAATTGCATAAATATTTTCAACAAATCAAAACACAACATATTTATAGAAATTATAATCAGGATGCTGATCAACTATCAAAAGAAGCATTGTGTATGGTTGAAGACCGTATTTATTACTCACAGGTTTCAGATGGACAGCAGAAAATATATGAAAGAATTGATCTCAATCTGTAGGGTACTCTATTGTTTCTGGAAATACTGTAATATATAAACATAAAGAGAATACAAATATTTGTATATTCGAAAGAAAGACATGTAATCAGACATGAATACATGAGGACAGGAGCAAAAAATTAAGCATTTTGGAGCTTGGATACAGTTTGTAAGATCTGAAAAAGAGACAGATTTATATTTACTAATACAAGTGTTTTTTTCTTATTGAAAAAATAAGAAAATGGCTTTACATCATGGTTCATGGTTGATTATTTATGTTTTTAAGTTTTTTCATAAAATGTAGTATTATTTGTGTTTTTAAACTTTTTCATAAAATAAATATACTACATGGTTAATAAGAAATTAACCACAATATATGCAGATGACTCTACATCATGTTTTTTTATGCTTCAAAGTTTTCTTAGTGAATAGATCTCTTGGACAGGACTGGATAAACTAAGAATAGATCTCATCCAGATGACTCTACATCATGTTTTTTTATGCTTCAAAGTTTTCTTAGTGAATAGATCTCTTGGACAGGACTTGACCCTACATCATGATTTTTTATGCTTCAAAGTTTTCTTAGTGAATAGATCTCTTGGACAGGACTGGATAAACTAAGAATAGATCTCTTGGACAGGACTTGACAAATTTGTTAGAAAACTTGTGCAACTTAATTATACCCTTGACTGAGCGCATTGGTAATTATCCTACAATAAGGTGGTTGGTTGAGTGGTAAGTATTTTTTTTAACCATCTAAGATTCAGTGTTTTCCAATTTTTTTAAGTTATTCAGATTGTGAATTTTTTCTGACTTTTTTAATATATTCAAATTTATGCTTGCTTATATTTTCGACAATATTCCGTATAAATTAATAAGGATATACTCCCATATTTTAAGATTCATTATTTATTTCGAAGGAATGATATTCTCCATATTTTAAGATCCATTCTTTTATTACCAAAAGAAAAACAATGAGTGATAGACCATGTGTTTTCAGTCATGAATGTTATGTTAATGTGATTTCCCAAATTAACTGACACTTATCTCTCAAAGTCACCTGTCCAAGTCCAATAGAGTAAATCCACAATATAACAAATGCTGAAATAGAAATGCCAAGTGATACAAAAAAAAAGATGATGGACTATGTGTTTTTCTTCATAGATGTTGTGTTAATGTGATTCCCCCAAATTAATTAACACTTCTCTTTCAAAGTCACCTGTCCAAGTCCAATAAACTAAATCCACAATATAACAAATGCTGAAATGGAAATGCCAAGTGATACAACAAAAAGGACCAACAGCTCAATTGACAAATAGAATGTGCACAAGGCATCACCCACCTGATTCATTAAGTACTAGTGTTGGGAAGCAAGTGTTCTAAAAGAGAAATTATAGAATATCCTACTCTCACACCTTCAGCCCTTTCAGTGCCTGTAAACTCGACAAACCCTACTCTCACACCTTCAACCCCCTCTAGTGTCGGTAAACTCAACAGAGGGGTAAACAAAGGCCACCCAACCGTATAAAATATCTACAACCAGAAGTTTATGCAACTGTCTCGACTTGAGAAAGACAAAATTATGGCTATGCATAAAATCTTAGAAAAACCCTTTGGCTGAGTAGCAATGGTTGCATTGGAGATTATTTTAGATATTATAGATTAAATGAATCAAGATTTGTTGATTTAAAAGTGGTGTCATGCTTTGTGAAGCCCTACATTGAGGAGGATTATCTTTATATGTTCACAAAAGTATTCTCTTGAGCCTTCTGAGATTGTCAGTCATCATAGTGACCGCTCGTCTATTCCAATTCATGCTGTGCAGAAAGTATGAAATTAGCACGACAGTGAAAATATCATATCCAAAATCCATGTCTGGAAGAGATATCGCTGATAGTTGGCCTTTGATATCCACTGAATGTTCAAGTTGAGTAGGGAGGATAAAATTAAATAGTTTAAAAACAATATACCACAGATGGAATAATATTTATGAGCAACACAAGCTGACCAGCATGGAGGATCTAGGGCGAAATTATTAAGACAGACCCAATAGAATACTACAGAAAGTCAGAACCCACGCACAATAACAACAGCAGCCAGGAAACATCCACGAACACAAACTCCACCTGCGATACATTAAAAATTAATATATAGTAAAATCATAGCAGGAACAGACTCGGCACCTTATGGCAAAAAAATACGTATACAAATCTCAGGATGATAGCCATCATGACATTCAAACTACTACATTCAACAACCCTCTAGTATAACGCAATGAAAAGTTGGCAATCGAAACAATCTATAAACAAGAGAAGCATCTGAGAGTGTATGTTTTCACAGTTAGTCATAACTGTCATGGAGCTTTCTGGAAATGAACTGTGTAAGAGGTTTTGAAATGTCCAACGTTTCGAGAGAACACTCCACCCATCATCATTTAGCTTCTTTGTCCCTGATGATGGGAGGAGTGTCCGCTCGAAACATTGGATGTTTCAAAACCTCCTACACAGTTCATTTCCAGAAAGCTCCAAGACAAAGAGAAGCATCATCAATATGACATGCTTGGAGCCTTTGTGCCAGAGAGATGCTATAACATATAAGATAAATGATGAAAGATATAAGACAACGAAGCTAACAGAAGACAAACACCCTCAGTTTTATATTAGCTAGTCTCTAGAATTTGCTCGGGGAACGACTAGGCAGGGCTGGGAGAGTAAGGGTACGAATTGGACTCAGCTAAAAACTATGTCAACTCAAATGACCCTGATTTTTTGTTCTTATGTTTTAAACTACGGCAGTCATGAGATTTTGGCTTAAACTCATCGAGTCAAAGTCACCGGGTGTCAAACTCATGACTTTTTGCCGAGCAATGTCAACCTAGCTCAGTTAGGCACCAAGCCAGGTACAAGTTGTGAATCCAATTTGCACCCGGCAAGTCCTGAGACTAAAAAGGTTACCAAAAGGACGAACGACAGAAATACAAAAGCAAGATGCAAGCCAATAAAATGGATGATAGAGCGAAAAATAGAGCCCATGGTGATTGTGTGATGGAAGACTCTGGAGTCTGCAGATGGTCAATGAAACATTTGTTTTGGGTAACATGAGTATTAAATTATTAAAGCATTTATTTGATGCAAAGAGCTGCAAAATAGTAATGACAGAAGAAATCACCCAATTTAACTGTCACCTGCCAAGAGAGGAACAAAAGGATTAAAATCCAGTTGCTGTTGAAATGTCCAAGGTTTGAAAACCAACAACTCTTAACAGCATCCTACTTCCACTATTTATAAGATATCAATGATTTCACGTCAAACTCCTTTTAAATTGTTATCATTTAGTGTCTAAGTTTCATTTTGAAGTATAATAATCCAGATGCTAATACATGGCAATTGAAAAGTGAAAATTGCTATAAAGTGGACGCTGGGTCCACATCGCAAATTGTTAATAATAATGATTATTGGAAAACATTTGGAAATTCTACAAAAGGATAGCAATCCAAGACTAAAACGTTAATAAGGTTGTTGATAACAAAGAAGAACATAGTGCATGACATTCTGTAGTACCTTTAATTGAAACCCTAATTAACAATTTTATTGTTGCTTAAATCACATAAAATGAGAAAGTTTTGGATCAGTGCAACCACATAATTCAAGTACATAAAACGTTTCCTGAAAAGAAAGTTAATGATTAACGTGCATGAAACGACAGAAGCTACAAAGGATACTCTAAAGTCTGTGAAATTCACCATAAATTTCAAAAAATCCCAATATAAGATAGTAAAGCATTTTTTCAAATGAAAATGATAAATATGTATCCCCTATACCTTAATTATAGTATTTTGAAACTGATCACAACTTTAATGACAAAACAAACCAGAAGAATATTATTGCTCAGATCATACATTACAGAATGAATATAGACTTCAGACACATTAGAGCATGCCATGTTACAAAACTCCCAACTATCAAGTACCTGATATAGCACAGATCTCATATTTATCAAAAAAGGACCATACATTAAGAATTTCACATCACCTGGACAATGCAATCGAACACCATCATTCTCTGTAATGCTTGAAATCCATGAACAACTGTTGTAAAAGCATGCAACTAGATATATATACCATAACCCCAAAAATAAGAGCGTCGGAAAAATAACACTCCTTTAATGTTTTCCTCGTTGGTAAAGCAAGGAATTCCTTTAGCAATTGCATATAGGCCAATGTTAAACATCAAATGCAACAGGATTGAACATCCAGAAAACCTAAATTTAATAAGATGGCTTTCTGAAATCAACTCATGGAAAGTTGTCTATGGTTGATAGCTAATCATTGTCCATCATTACATCCAAAAGAACCGAGGAATTGGATAGCAACAGATACAGTAAGGAATACGTCAAAAACTAAATGGCTGAGCAACAGCATGCTATCATCGTATAGAATGCTGGCCATTTGCATTCTTGTAGCAAGGCCCATAAATTTTTCTGCCACAAGTATTTATACCTCCCTTGAAAATACTGCAACAAGGATATGCCCATTATGTAGAATGCATTCCAGTTTGAGTGCAATCTATATCTCTACTTAGCGCTTCTAATAGGACGCCTATGCAAAGCAAAAAATATTCCTCTGGGTGCTTTGAGCACAAGATCCAAAAGTCAAAATTTCCAAAATGGGAATGCCCTTCGATTTATAACGCAGTGAAAAAGCAGTTAATTTATGCAGAAATGGCAAGCAAAATCAAAACTATGGACAAAACGCCGTTCTTCGGCAGAATCAATAGCAATGGCAGTTGCTTTGCTTCAAGGAATGGTCAATTCGGTGTTCATCCAATGCTTGATCCTCACTCCCCCATAACATGGAAGTGTAGGGCCTGTGACTCAACTGCCCCCCCTGAAATTCGAAACCCATTCCGTCCGAGGAGCCGAATGCTGGCAGGGCCAGAATACCATGAACCGAAGGTGGGGTTTGTGGGTGCTGCTGCAATTTTGAAGGATATGAAGAAACAGGACCTACAATGGACATAGGCAAAGCAGGAACAGTACCTGTACCTGTTGCTGCCATGATTGCTGGCTCCGCCTTGTTGAGAAGCCATTGAATTGTTTCTCCATCTGACTTGTGACCCAACTCACGCGTTAGCTGAAAGATCCTCGCTGCACTGGCTGCAGGTATTCTGACCCTCCTGCCTCGCCCATTCACCTTGGTGTGCCTGTCTTTGGTAGAGGGTCTCTTGGCCACCAATGTCTTCCTTGCTGGATTATTGTTCTGGGGACCCTCCTGTAAAAGCCTCTGCTCAGACTGGTTTTGTACCTCTTCGGAACTCATTTCCAGTTACAATCTCTGCAATCTTAAGTGTTTCCAAAACTGGGTAATCCCAGTATTCAGATAGAAATGACTACTATAAAAATTGCAGAACTCACAGCCCTAATCTCTATAATGCATGCATCCTTTTTATACTCTATAATGCATGCACCCTTTTTCATAGAAGGAACCCACAAGTTTCTCCCCTTTGGTTACGAATTCCAGGGTTCAACCTATGGTTATCTGCAAGTCATTATAGTCAGAGATTGGAGACCTGTAATGAGCTGTAAACACCTTAATGAAATGAACTGGGTCTTCACAAGCGCTCATAACATTGCATGGGGACTATCAGAAGACTCGTAAATTTGTGAGGATGTCCATTTATTAGGTTCTGGAATTTGTGTCAATTAGGATGGGGTAGTTGAAAATTGGAATTCAAACATTGAATATTGCATAAACCTAGAAAAGACAGCGAGAAATATGAAGGGGATTAAAGAAGCAATGCATTTACAATGGTTTTGTGTAAAGCCCAACGGTTTTGTGTAAAGTCCCAACTAAGCCGAGAACGCTTTGGAATTCATGCAGTCTTTAAGAAGAAAACAACACCCACCTACAGAATGCTTTGGAATTCATGCAGGTTTTAAAAAGAAAAAAACACCCATATGTTGATTTAGTGTAATTGCAAAATGGTGTGGAGATCAGTGCATTTGGGCGGGGAGAACATGCAACGGAGAGCACTGCAGTAGATTATATAGAGGGTTTTTTTTTTTCTAATGAATTTTGGAATTAAAATTGGTAGGGAGGGACAAGATACAGAAAAGACACAGAGACGCCAAAAAAAAGCTGGAATTAAAAGCGCACTGAATCCAAGTTAGAGGGGTCCATTATATTGACAAGGATTCATTCCTATTTTGCTATAAATTAATGCTGCTACTTAGGAAAATCGAAATCCATGCCCCTCCTAATCTTGACAATTTTCAACCCAAGTTGGGTATAGACAAAGGAATACTGCTTGCCTCATCAAATGGGCTTTTTGGGATTTGTCTTGCACACTCGTAGTCAGGGACGGCGGCCTTAAAATATTCATTTGTGGCTTGCATGTCACGAAATGTCTTGAATTCATTAAAAAAAGCCATGGGCAGATTTCAATTGTCATGAACGAGAGTGGGGAGCCACCAAATCTATGTAAAACATTATAATCTCTCCATCTAATTTCTTATGTTGCTATATGTATATTATATTATTCTAGAGTTTAATAATATGACAAGAGCTTTATCACACATTTTACTCGCCTCGAGCACTTAAACATATGGTTTTTTTGTTTGTTTAAGACGTGAGAAGTATCATATACACGAAGTGACTATGTTATTTTTTTTTTTCTTAAAAATCATTATATTGCTAAGAAATTGTAATTTAATGGTATTTAAACGGTTAAAATCATTTGGGGATTGTACTTTGTTTGGGTTACATCAACTCTTAACCCTTAACATGATTGGATTTTAGGTGTCTTCTCTTGGCCACCGCAAAGTATCGAATCTAGATCGTTCTACATAACAAGGTCATTCGAAACCAATCACACTAGCGATATTTGACTATGTTAAGTATGTTGCTTCAATCACTAAGATACTTGCTTAAGAGATGAGAATTCGAGTGAGTTGTACATGTACTTATTGTAAACATGATGCAAAATGGTTCAAAGAGAAACTTAAAGACTTTTGTGATGAGATAATAATCGTAGATGATCGGGTTGAAATAGGAGTCTGGGTCTAGCTCGATAGCATGATCTCTTCCAATCCAATGTGAGAAAACTACATAGTGTCTACTTTTTTTGATAAAAAATGGGTGTTTGCATGGGTTTGTCTTAGTACCGCGTTCATATCGTTGCATTGAATGATCTTGGTTGGTAAATTTTTGTACATATAATGCATACAACTCTAGTTGTTGGTTGGGTCGGTTCAATGGTTCTATACACATTAACAGTTTTTGTAAAGGACCTTGCCTGCTAAACCCACTTAAAAAAATAAAAAATCTTCACAATAAAAATAACAACAAGTAGCATGCTAATTTATCTATGCAAATAACATCATATTTAAAACCATGATGCGACCATACAAACTTATAGTAACAACATTCAAATTAACATCTAAACACGACGGAAATAACATTCAAAACACAACAAAAAACTTATATTTAATTAGATGAACCCACTGGTTGTGTACAAGGGACGATCCTCCCAACCATAAGCGTTGTTGTTCCATTTCTCTCAATAGCAGACCACCCAGAGTTGAGGCTATGAGTCCACAAGGAGGTCTGACCCTCTTGGTTGTCCACTCTCCATAATCAACATACTAAAAGTTGGTTCTACTCCAACAATAGTTTCCATCCACCAACTCTCTTCTCCTCAACCTACACAACCCAAGGAATGAGATCCCCCTTCTTTGTCATGTAGTCCCTCGGGCCTTCCCACTTCCCTCCAGGGCTCTAGTGCACTTGATTGACTAGGAAATATCATAGTTGGGGACTCTAGGAATTCTTTGTTGTTACAGGAGTGTTCACACAACCTTCTCAAGGCTCTTGAGCAATTTCCTCAACATGAAATGTCACTAACATGCATGCAACCTTCATAATAGACATACAACCTCATTTTCAACATGTAACTCAACCCAACAATGGTTGTCCTCAAGCATAGCATGGATGGTGCTCTTTTTCCAACACTCAACCCTCTTGCTCTCCAAAACCAATATGAAAAACTCTCCCAAAAAGGCACTAGAATTTTCTTTTCTTCTCATTCAAGCTTGACTCACACATTTCCCAAAAAGTGGTTTTACTCAGTGCATGTTGTCATAAATTGCTGAGTTGACCTTTCCCACCTACCACTCTTACATCACTTTAATATCTCTTTGATATTTCAAAGGTGGATAAACATTAATATGAATTGGTTGAATTAATACAAATGGGTAACCCCTTGGACCCCTCTTTAGCACCCCTCTCTTGTGGAATCATAGCCCCCCGTTATTATCATCCCGCTTGTACCACAACCAACAATTATTATTTATTAATTATTTTGATGTACAAAATACATAATACGACCCTTGACCATATTAATCAATATGGACTATCTTTCTCAATCATATTAGCTCACCAACCTAATTAATATTTGCACAATTACATTATAATTGCAGGAATTAGAACTGGGGATATTACATCCCCTCCCCCTTAATTTTTCACTGTCCTTAGTGCATAGCACCACATATGTGTACACACATATTACAATGCTAGGCTCTCCGTCCTTTTTTCAACATTTATGCTCTTTGGCCTAATATCACACATGCACTCCAACCTATTATCACATAGACATACCGGCCCAAAATACATATACATAGTCTCTACGACCCCAAAATCCATAGATACATAGGCATTTTAGCCCAAAACCATACATAATGATTTCACACTTCAGTAACTCTTGCAACAATTCCAACATGCAATCTCTCGTTCCCCTTAGTCTGCACAACCCAAGGAAGTGTACCCCCTTCCCTATACCTCATTCCCTTAGGCTGTACCACTTCCCTCCAGGGATCCAACACAAACTAGCTAGGAAGTCTCAAAGATGAGGCTCCAAGAATTCCAACTACAACAAATTTCACAATTTGTCGATTCCCACGACAATTCCAACCAACAAGCTTTCTTTCCTCGCAATCTACACAACCCAAGGAAGTGTACCCCCTTCTCTACACTACAGTACCTTAGGATATACCAATTCCCTCAAGGGCTCCAACGAAAGGTCAAATAGGAAGCCTCAGATTTGTGGCTCCAAGAACTCCAATTATGATAATGGAATCTCCAAATATTCAAATAGTTTTATATCTGCCTCTTGCATTGCATCTTTAGCTCCACTTTGCTTCTTCTACAATCTTGAAAACTTGCCTCTTCTACATTACTGACAACTTGCCTCTTCTACAATCCTAACAACTTGTTTCTTCTACAAGCTTGACAACTTGCTTGCCTCTTCTACAAGCTTGACAACTTGCTTCTTCTACAAGCTTGGAAACTTGCCTCTTATATAATCCTGACAACTTGTCTCTTCTACAAGCCTGATTCATGTCTTTCATTCCTCAATTGTTCCTATAACAACCATTGAGAAAGTATACTTGTTATATCCATGTCCATATAACAATCATCTTATTCATAGGAGTTTTCAACTCCAAAATCTAAACATTTATTCAAAATAAGTTTGCAATTGTAAACCAATATTCATTTGTATGGCTATCTTGTGCTTCACGAAGCTGTCATGGGAAATAATTCAGCTCACTGTTCTTCTATGACACACCCACATGATCCTAGCCACAATTCCATATGCATTATTAAGTTGTCTCTTCTTTGCTATACTCACCCTCTAAGCTCAAGCATCATCTTCTATGCTAGAGATAGTCCCTCGGGCGATCCATCATTTCCCAAGGTGTTATTGGCAAGGAGAGCACCAACTTACTACCAGACCCTCTATTAGAAATCTGTAGCCTGTGGAAATCAGAGGGTACTAGTGTCCTAACAATGGCTTTCTTCCTGAGCTTTCCCAACTTCAATAGTTATTATCTCATGTGTACACACATACAATCATTATGAGATATCATCATAGCAATTTCACTTATTAATTTTCAAATATGTTTTATACAGGAACAAAAAAATTACCAAGCATGAGTCTTCTACTCATAATTGTTTGGATCTTGCAATAACATGTATCAATATTCTTCATGGGCTTACACCATTGCTATAGCTAAGATCATTTTTCCTACATTTTCTCAACTTTCATGCAGTCAAACAAATTGTCAATACTCATGCACATTATCATTTTATTGCACATTACATTTTTTGTAATATTTACAACAACTCATGAAATGATATAAGAATAACATCTTCCAACAATTGATCAATATCTTCCAACTACTATTCATTTGAATGGAATGAAACTTTTATTCCTTGCACATGCATTATCTAGCATCCAAGTTTTTCATAATGCAATACAACATTACTAATAAGTAAATCATTTTTCCATGGCCACATCTACACAATGCATCCTTGCATTGACTATGGAATACCACATATATATATCATGTACTCAACCATGGTGAGTTGGAAGGTTCAACCAACGCCTCAACACATCATCCAAACTCTTCCCCATTACTTGTTTGACTATTTAGATACATTCCTCTTCAACCCATACACAACACCAATAATTTAATCCTTTAGTGCTCTACAATGTCAGAAAAGAGGTTGTAGTACAAACATTGGTATATACGGTAAGACCATTAAGCATTTGTATGGAACTATAGCCCTTCCATATCCAACCACATCATGGCCTCACACATGGCTATCTCTATTGGCATCCACTTCTATAGTAGGAGAATGTCTCCTGACTTGACCTGGTTATGACCTCATAACCAACATAGCATACCACTAAATGCTATATAAATGCATTCAAGCATTAAACAACATTTGTATACTCAAGGCCCTATGCCTTTACACATTAATTCAAATGTTGAACTTAAACCAAGGGAATTCTTATCTCAATTCCCTTCATCATTATGTGCAACATAAGCAACCAAATGGATACATGTATGGTTGTTATCAAATTACTTAATGCTACTTAATCAGTTAGAATTTTGTAGAAGCTTGTAGGCTCCCTTCACCAACCTCTTGATCAAAATTCTTACCATTTTCATTTGTCTTTATATGGATGGCTTTCATGTGCAACACCATCGACATCTTCAACCATGCTATGAACATTTTTCTTGGATACTTGATTTGGATTATTTTCGGCACAAAATGAGAGCGGAGATATAATAAAGAAATGTATAGAGATAACTTGGATATCCAATAATATAACA
>CBVK0100947110.1:0-30098 GCA_900067695.1 Picea abies | reverse complement strand
TCTTCCGATCTCACCAACATTACCCAATTAACTCATATATGTACAACTCAGATATTTGAAGAATATCTCCTTGTGTTATATCACCTCAACAAAACATTTACAAGAGTTCATGTAGCTCTCAGCTTCTACTCTCAACAACAAACTTCAACAACAATTACAATATTCTTCAACAACCTTCAACAACCTCTTTGGGCATAGATTACATACATTTATACATGAGGGTATTCTCAAGCCTTCCCTCCATCCTACCTTAGTGCTATCATATCATAATAAAAGCATTCTCCTACTAAGCCTATTACAATAAATGGGCATTTACAACCCAGATACAAGTCGATGCTCAATATATGTACAATCCTACAACTAATTAAGGCGATTATAGTCTTCTGTGATCTCATACAATGGCTCAAGCCTCCAAACATTGAAATTTATTTGTTATCACTGAAAAATCGTCTGCAACCTTGCACACAATGGTTGAGGAAAGACATCAATTCCAACAGCAATTAGTCCACCTACAATACCAAAATCCATCAAAAAGGATTAAAACTATACACTTGGTTCAAAAATTAAAGTGTGCAAATTCACCAAAGGAAGCACACACACTGTGCACGGAATGCGCTACTTTCTATAGGAAAACCCACACACTATGCACATGATGCGCTACTTTATATAGGAAAATCCATGCACTATTCATGGAATGCGCGGCTGCCTATAGGAAAAGCCACGAAATTCTCATGAACGATGCATTTATGAATCTTTTCAGCTTCTCAACCACTTCCAGTCTAACCCCCAACACGATTTGACACTCGGATCTCAGCGAAATATAGCTTGGAGGCTGGTTAAGAGCTAGGGAGTGCCCTAAAAGGCCCCTTGTTCATAGTATGAAATGGTTGTATCTTGCCATGAATGGACACTATAAATATGTGCCATGGGTGTGCTAGAAAAATAAGAACTTCAATGTATAATTATGTTGCAAGAATTCTTCTTGGAGAATCCTCTTTTCTCTTTCAATCTTTAAAGCACTATAGCAAGGGCCATTCCACTCACCTCTTAAGGGAATGACATTGTATTTCTTCACCATTGTCATTTTCCATTGCATGATGAGAAGGGCTCTCTATTAGGGAACTCAAGATCCCTCCCAAGGAGGAAGAGGGGATTCATAAGTCCCTTCCTTTCTCTACGATGTTTAGCCTATCAATATATTAATCCATTGGTGGCTATATATTGGTCATTTTGTTTCTTTTCATGGTTCTAGTTCTTTCAATCTTATCTAAACTTTATTTCTTAGTTTTTTTAGATTTATTTATTTATTTCATGTGTATTTGGTTATCTAATCAACTCACAATCCTCTGTCTTGTTTAGCTGACTTAACTAAGCATGCAAGTGCTGTGTTTTTTCTCACCCATGTGACAAAACCAACACAATAGATTGGTGACCATACTGGGGATCGATATCAAATTCCTCCCTATTTAAGTCTTGAGAGAACTTCTTTTTAATTTTTTGGATATGAAGGTTCCAAAACCGGCCTAATCCAGTCTTCCAAAGTCATAATTCAGAGCCAAGGCGAGAGAATTTCACTTGGAATTTTCTTTCTCGACATGTGACAGGAAGTGCACAGATTTCAAGTCCCACAGATGTACACTTTGTGCACTGTGCACATGATATAATTCATTTCTTTGTGCACTCTGCACACTTTGCGCCCTTTGCGGGCCTGTCAGAACTGTAGCTTGCGCATAAGTTCATTTTTTTCAAATTGTAATCGTTTTTATGAATGGTTTGAGGGCCCCTAACCTTTAGATTTTAATTTCCCGCACTTTGCAAAGAAACTACACTTCACTTAGAGTCCTTTATCACAAGGAAGGTTAGCTAACATAAGCACGTAGGGGTAAAAAGAATCACTATTCTTCTCTTTTCTTTGCTTCCACGTGGATGGCTCATTTGGCATGTAAAATTTTGAGTTGAAGTTATTGCTTTTTCAAACAAAATCAATTAATTTGGAACTAGAAATCAATTTTAACCCTCAAGTATGCTCTTCCCCCGCACCCAAGTGTGATATCAAGAATCAGAAAATGTGGTTGAAAGGAAATTCCATCTCCCTTAAAAAATCATTAAGAGAGGACAAAGCCCCCCCAAGGTACCTCTTAGTTTTGCAAATGATCTTAAAGCTTTGTAAGGGCTCGTACATTCCCACATGTTTTCAATCTTAGGATAGTTTATAAATTCTTTCTGATTTTAGACAACACTCTAGGAAAGTTTAAAATATCAAGTAATGGGCCCATACATGCCCACATGTCTACAATTCTAGTATAGTTTCAAAATATTTCTTAGCATAGACAACATTCTAGGGAGTTTAAAGGAATATTTGTAAGGACCCATATGTCCACATTGCTAGTTCTCTAGGGCTTTAAATATTCCAGAAGGTTGTACCAAAGAAACATAGTAAGCTAGGTAAGAAGATTTGTAAGGACCATAGGAAGTCCACATGTTGCAATCTTACACTTAAATTATTAAAAATATTTTTCACACTTTTCACTTTCTTCCACAAAAAGCCACTCATCACACACATAATTTCTATTAGAATAGTGGAGGTCAAAGTAGGATTTCTTTTTTAGTATTCAAAAATTAAGTCAAAGGAATTCTGAAAGATCTAATTACTTCTTTAGAAATTATCCAAACCAATTTAATTCAAACAAGGTTGGTCCATGACCCAAATCTCTCAACCCACCACATCTAAAAAATTTCTAAGAATGCACTAAATATTCCTCCACAGGAGGTGCCTAGAAGAAATATTTTAGTCTAGGTAGGATCTCAGGGTTAGGCATCCAAATAACCCCCTGTTATCAAGTTCTCACATTTTGAAACAATAGAAATTGAGAATAGGGATATTTCAAATCCTCCAAGTCAAGTGTTTCTATACCATAAGGCAAGTAGATACCCATGAAGGGTTGAAGGCCGAGGTCCATTTGTTCTATGCATCCCTCCTTGAGTCACCCAACTCTTGTGAGGGTATCCAGCCCGTGACCCATTTCTTAGGTCGAAAATCTAAATCTTGCACTTTGATCGAGGTACTTAGTATCCAAAAATAGGATATCTACCTAGGTGGCGGTTATGGGCTGCAATCGCACCTTAATCATATTTTGTGTGGCTATTGGGAAATATTGTCAGCTCTTTCGAGATATGCACCCTCTACCTCATTATAATTGATTACTTCAACCTTCACTAGTTCCTCTTACGGTGGCTTTAGACCCCATTGTCAAGTGATATTGGAAGGATGATTGCTAAATTCAGAGGTAGACGATAGGTCTTTTAGGACATGAGCATTTATTTTTGTTGTTGTCTCCCCACATGGAAAAAATACACCCATCCACATTCTTTTTTATTTTACAGTTGATTTATGTATGATGTCCATTTGATTACATGCAATTGTGAGTAATATTATTTTTCAAAGGTCCAAAATATAAAAATTTCTAGTTCATTTATTTCTCTCTTGTCACCATTTTCACACATTCACTTTGTTAGTCGGAACCATAGGGGAACCACAGAATCCTCGTCGTCCTAGACGCTTGCAGAATCTCCCTCCTATTCTAGGAGGAGTCCCTAGTCTTTCCAACTCACTGGCTCAGCCATCTCACACCCCAGTGAGTGCTACCGTTTTGGGATCGGATTTACTTGGTTCCACTTTTCTTGGGTCAGCTACCCAAGGCAATCCATCTATTAGTTCTCCTTCACAAGGAGGCAGGGGTCAAACTTCTTCTCAAGGAAGAATTACAAACCCACCAAATCCCTTTCAAGGGATAGGTCCACTACCTGCACAGACAATGGCTGGAACTAATCCTCCACCAAATCCCCCTTTTCCATACTTGGCATCCCTCAACATTCCTGATTTAATCAAACTCACGAATGACCCCATTTTACATTATGCCACTTGGCCCAATATGCCTACCAAATTACCTTCAGACATTCTAAAGTTTGAAGGAAAACAAGGGAAAGACTCCACCAACCATGTTATGACCTTCCACTTATGGTTCTCTTCAAATGACATCATGTATGATTCCATCCACTTAAGGTTATTTCAAAAAACCCTCACTGGTTCGTCAGCCAAATAGTATGTGGACTAAAAATCAAGGTCCCATGTGACCTTTGAATCATTAACCAAGGCCTTTTCATCCTTTTTCCAATTACCAATTTTTCATGACACTGGATTACAAATTATCTCCGAGTTCAAACAAACCACTGCTATCCATATCACCGACCACATCCATGAATGGCATCGGCGACATAGTTCGTGTAATGCAGAAACCACCAAAGAACAATGTCTTGATTGGTTACTTAAATCACTTGTCTCTGTGCTGGCCAAGGATGTAGCATCCACTTTTCCTCAATTAGAAGAGGAAGCCATTATCAAATCCTAGCAATTAGACCTCATATATTCCCAATTATGTTACGTATACACAGTATTTCCAGATGCACCTAGAGCCCTACCATTTTCCTAGGACAAACCTAGGGCTTATCACACTACGGATGGGTTGATTGGTTCTATGACACACCGCAACCCTTACAGCCACCCACCACCTACTTATGGTGCAAATAAGTAATCTCAACCATATGGAGGGATTTCATATTACCCTCCTCCTACTCACCAACAATCATATCATGTTGTTCCCCCTCAGTCATTGTGGGGACCCCCATCGGTACCCCAGATGCATCCAGTCTCTCAATAAAATGTGGGTCCACCACCAACCCCCATATATAACCCTACCAATAGTGAAAGTACTTAAACTTCCTCTACACCATATAGACCGTCTCCACAAAAAAATCCATATTTTCCATTTCCTATTCCTCCACAACCAATCGCTCCTCCACAAGGACAACCACATGTTGGCATTAAATTTGTTCATCCCTCTCCCATTCAATAGGTTCATGCTTTTGAATAGTTGAATATGGAAAAATTTTCCCATCCGCCAAATAGTTCCAAGATTAAAGGAAAAAAATGAAACAATAACAACCCGAGACTAGGAGGAAATAACCCCCAACAAAACCATCCCACTGGGGGAAACCTAAATCAAGGAAACCAAAACCCCCAAGGGGGAAATAAGAACAAATGACCAGGGAATAACAAAAATATCATAACTAACTTACCTTCTTCTCTATGTGGTGAGTATGGACATTACACTCACCATTTCCCCCAAATTTTCAATTACAAATGGATGAAAGAATCCATGAACACACAACGCCCTCCGTCACCACCTTCCCCTCAGTAGGCCCCAAAACATTATTTGCAACCACCACTTCCGGCCATTTTGAAAAACACCTTTCCACACCAAGGCGTGATGAATAACCAACAAGAGATAAACTCTACCCCACCACAAATGGGGAAATATCAAAACCTAGGTCACAATCAACCCAAAAATCTAGTCGATCGCAATATCCTCCTTACCAGCAAAGAAGAGATTCTGCTGCAAACATGCAACCATCAATACGACATGCCACCTGACTCTACCCCAACCACCTTAGAAACAATTCCTTCTAAAGTAGGAAAACCATTGATGATTCCATGCCCTAACACTGAACCAAATCCCCGTATACCCCATATACCTTTATGACGAAATGTACATAACCCTCATTCTAGGGTAGTTCATAATTACAACAATGACTTGGAACAGTCTCCTGCGGCCATGTCTGTATTAGAGGTCCTCCAAACCTGTCAATCTTAGTGAAAATCCTAGCTTTCCATCTTAGGGGAAGTTGACCCAGCTGATACTCACCTAATCACCTTTGATTTAGATAGTGAAGAACCATGCCTCCCCTCTCCAGTAGCCTTTCAGATACCAGTTAATATCCGGAACATCACATTTCATCAGCGCATCATCAATGAAGTTGCATCCACATGCATCATGCCCAAAGTAGTATGACAAAAACTTGGCTCACCTGAACTAGTACCATCGTCCATCATCTTGAGATATTATGGCGGTCGACCATCATCCCCTGAAGGGATCTTTCAAAATGTCCTTGTAGAGATTGGGGGAAAAACCATCCTAATTGACATTGAAGTTATTGACGCCCCACTTGATTACAATATCCTGTTTGGACGTAGCTACATGTATGCTATGAAAGTGGTCACCTCTTATATGTTTCATATGATTATGTTCCCCCATAATGAGAAAATCATCACCATCGACCAACTTACACATTACAAGACTAACCATTCCACCAACATTGATAACGTCCTCCCTCTTGTCCGCACTAGATTGGATATTGTTTTTGGCATCGACGTTGGCCCTGTAATATTAAAGGACCCATCCTTGTTAGGAACTTAACATGGAGCACCACCTCTCCTCAACCCTTGTCTTTCAACACAAGTGTGTGTCGTTTCCTTTAACAGAACAAATATCCGAGACAATAGTCTTCTCAATGAGGCCCCTCCTCACATTGAAGTTCTGCCAGTTGGAGAACCACTACCTCAGGAATTCCCTGAAAACACCACCACACCACTTATCCCAGTTTCCCACCCCCTCCAAGGGAAAATACTAGTTTGGGAGATAGTTCCCAAATCCATTACCCAAATCCCCTTTTTCTACCCCCCACTTGGATTCTAAGCATTCCAGGTAGTTTCTACCCTTACCCTTCCTAACATGGTTCTCTCCATCCTTGTCTGGTATCTTCGTCCACCCTCTATGGTTCCTACACCCACTCTCCCTCCTCAAATAGAGGGATTGCCGATGCAGATCCCAGTAGAAGCTCCTCCCACACCACCCCCTGATGGAAACACCTCCACTATCGGGGGCAGGGGAAGAATGATCCCATAGCTCCACCCCCTCCCTAAGCTCAACCTCCTTGCGCATTATGCGAAAGAGAAGGAAACCCCACTAACATATTTCCTACTCTTCCCGAGATACACAATATTATCCAGCTCCCTAAAAAAACCCCATTGCCTACCACTCCACCAAGTACATCCACTGCTACTACGAAGTCCTCAACCACATGCAAGAAAGGGTTATGAACCAATTTCTCTTGTTCCATATGATCAGAATATGGCCACTACACTCATCATTTCCCAACTCTGTCTCAATTCCACCAAACATTAGCTACAGTATGCCACACATCTCTTCCTAAGCCCCCTCGGGCACTCCCTACTAATAATTGCATTACTGAAATTCATTATGTCTCTTCATCATTCCCTGAGTGGATGTGATGTCCTTGTGCTCTCTGTGACTCACTTGCTCATTGCACATACCAGTGTCCTTTGATTGTTGAATACCCAAGTTTTCACTCAACCCCTATTCAACCTCATTCGATCAGCCCACCACTCGTGATGCAGCATAATCCCCTCATCCACTCCCTAGATACTATCAGTATCACCTCCCCTAAACCTGAGTCACTCCCCATTCCTCCATGGTTCACATTTCCATTGTATGAGGACATTTCCACAAATCCTCCCAATTCTCTAGCAAGTCTCCCATATGAGATCTTTCCCCCCACCACAGTTTATCATCCATAGTGTCTTGACATTTGGTTTATGTCAAGCGGCCCTCTCTACAGTCCCTAGATAACCTCCCTCAAATTCACAAAGTACGAGACGATAATGCCACTAAACTGTCCCCCGCAACTGCCTAAGTGTGGCCCCCCTACCTTAGGTTTCTCCTTATACACATTTGTATAGTTTTTAGTCTTCTTTTACACTAGCCATCTACACATCCATATTCCTCAGGTTATCATCTACAGTTGGCCCTGGAGGATCATTTTTTTCATGCCGTGTTCAGGTACACATGCTCACTTTCAGTTTTAATCCAATAACCATCATATATTCTTTATCATCAGATATTGTTCACGTCGGGTATTTGTATTTTTGTGTGTAGGTACTTGTTCATCCAACTTTAAAACCTCTTCAGGTATATGTTTGACACTGGCATGTAGTTACTCCCTCTATAAATAATTGCATATCCCAGTCACACCCTGTGAAATTTACCTTTATGGTCCCTACATCTAGCTCTATAGTATCTTTACCTCTACTACATTTGGGTACTATCAACTAGTAGCACTCTCCCCCACATGAGTTGTACCATTCATATCTCCCCTTGGAAACTTGACACTCATGCTGATTTCAACCCCCTAGGTTTGGGAGTCCCGATCGTATTTTTCATTTCCGAGAATGAACCCCATCCTCCTTATCATCATATTGCTAACCTTCCCAATGGACTCCCAAGTCACATCATCTTGGTTCTATTGACTACATCTCTACAGTTTCATTATCCCTCCATCTCATCCACCACTAGTTTTCCCATCTGTAGATTGTACTCCATCCATTTACCTAATAGAAAAACCCACCCATGGGCCCCCCACCCTCCACCAGTTCTTTTTCACAACTTACACTCTAAATGGGCCAAGATATCTTTCATTGGGGCACTCATTTATGTATCTGTATACTCGACCCAAATCATTCTTTATTTCTTTGATAAGTGTACAAATATTTTGTTTCCATCATATACATAGCTTTTTCTTCTTCATCCTTAATTGACTTCTTTTACGTGGAAAAGAAACCCATGTCGCCCTTGGTTGGGGAATTCATCCTTTTTTTCATATCAACATCGTTAACAAACCCCTAGTATCCCAAGTCTCTGTACCCATGATCTTTGAGTTTTCCCACTTTGTTAGCCTCTCCCACAGCTTAATCCCATATCTAGTCATCCCCCTGACACTAGATATAGTTTTGCGGTTGCTTCTAGTCATCCTTCAAACCCCCAACCAAGGGCAGTCTTGACTCTCATTACCTTTTCAATGAGGAGTCTCGGACGACATAGAGAGAATCATCATTGCTTTCTGATTTCGTTGACCCTCATAACATTCGACTTCAACAAACTCTCATGTTAAGGTGGGTCTTACTATGCGACCATTGCAATTGTTTCATACCAACTGAATACCTCTGAAGTTAATAGGCCAACAATGCCTACAAATCATCGACATTTCTTACAATCATCCTTGACTCACTTAAGAGCCCGTTCACTATTCAGAACTACCATTTGTTGTTATCAACCACCCTTGATGGTGCTGCAATTATCTACATCAGCCTCCATCATCAGTTACAGTCCCACATTTTGGTTTCATGACACGATCATGGGGCATGGCTGCCTCGTTTATACATAGATTTTATTTTTTCCTAGAGAAAGGTTTGGGTCCCACATTTTTCCCTCTCCCTCCGACGGATCTCTCTTGTAGTTCCTCTCTTCACTCTTCCTTACAATAGCACTCTTAGCAAAATAAATATTGATGTATTTCAGCTATATGTATGCTCCTAACCTCACACATACGTGGGCATCTGTTATCATTGAAAAATCGTCTGCAACATTGCACACAATGGTTGAATAAAGACATCAATTTCAACAATAATTAGTCCACCTACAACACCAAAATCTATCAAAAAGGCATAAAACTATACACTTGGTTCAAAAATTAAATTGTGCAAATTCACCAAAGGAAGAAAGTGCACTGTGAGTGGAATGTGCTACCTTCTACAGGAAAACCTGTGCACTGTATGCAGAATGCACTACTTTCTACAAGAAAACCCACACATTGTGTGTGGAATGCGCGATTGTCTATAGCATAAGTCACACACTTCTCATGAATGGCACATTTATGAATCTTGTCGGCCTATCAACCACTTCCATTCCAACCCCCAGTACAATTTGACACTCAGAGCTAAGCGAAATCTAGCTTGGAGGTTGGTCAATATCTAGAGAGTGCCCTAAAAGGCCCCTTGCTCACACTATGAAACAGTTGTATCTTTCCATGAATGGAAACTATAAATATGTGCCATGGGCGTGCTACAAAAATAAGAACTTCAAGTTATTGTTATTCTACAAGAATTCTTCTTAGAGAATCCTCTTTTCTCTTTGAATCATTCGAGCACTATAGCAAGGGCCATTCCACTCACCTCTTGAGGGAATTGGCATCATATATCTTCACCATCGTCATTTTCCATTGCATGAAGAGAAGAGCTCTCTATTAGGGAACTCAAGAGCCCTCCCAAGAAGGAAGAGGGGATTCATAAGTCCCTACCTTTCTCTACGGTGTTTATCCTATCAATATATTGATCCATTGGTAGCTATATATTGGTCATTTTTTTGCTTTTCATGGTTCTAGTTCTTTCAGTCTTCTCTAACTTTTATTTCTTATTTTTTTTAGTTTTATTTCTTTATTTCATGTGTATCTGGTTATCTAATCAAATCACAAACATATTTCTTGTTTAGCTAACTTAACTAAGCATGCAAGTGTTTTTTTTTTTCTCACCCATGTGACAAAACCAACACAATAGTATTTAATTACAATATTTTCAAAATATCAAAATGACGCGCTCTCCTTAGAATTCAAATCAGTTTGAATGCGCACGCTGGATGTTGAGTTGTCCTCCACTTGCCTCCTTGAATGTTGATGGTGATTCTCATGCATCATACTCCTCGGGAAAAAAATATTCATGGAATCCTATCCATGAGATCCTCCGCTATCTTTCCATCCTTCTGGATATCAATTTCAATTATCCAACTGACATCTTCTATTGGATGATCTTTCCACTTAAAAAAATACTCATAATAAAATTTTCTCTTGGTCCTTGTTGGATGCAGGGCAAGTTAGGAAGAAAGGATATTTTTGGAGGAGAAGCATGCAAGGAGGAAATGAAAAATGGAAGGAAAAGTAGCATGTGTAAGAGAAGCAGGCGAGGTGTGCAAGCAAGGAAGACCTAACAACGCTAGGGTTAGGGTTTTTGTAATGTATTGTAATGGTTGATGAGCCAAGGATATAGATAAGTAGTACTTAGAGGGAGCAGGGATGCATAGACAGATACAAGCATACACAGAGGAAGAGAAAGTTGTAAGAAATGTATGATTCATTAAGCTGGTGAGCTAGGGAAGTAGTGAGAGACTCAATCCCAAGGGTTATATTGTAGGATGATGATCTTGGTGTGATCTATTCATCCTCATGGGGATCGAGGAGCCTATGGAAAAGAATGAGACCTAATATTATAAACATGCACAACATGATATATTACTGAACCATAATAAAAGCTTGAGAGCCAGATCTTTGTGGACATAGCCTAGGAGGGAGTGAACCACGGTAACACCTGTGTTATGTGAATAAATGTATGCATATTTATGCCTGATTAATTACTAAATGTTAGATTAATGAATTAACTAGTTATATCTGGTATTCCACACGCATGAATAGAATGACTTCTATAAGTATATGTTAGACTGAATGAATAAAGATTACAGAGTACAACCGCAGATCTCCACTCATTCCCAGGTTGCAAACACCTGAGTATTTCAACCACCCATAGAGCTATCTTGGGTGAGACTGTGCAGTACACTCTGTGTGTTGCATTGCCTTCGGTTCTACCAGGGGGGTCGATAGTTTTAAAGGGATTTTGTTTGGAGCTTATCAAATCTGAACCAGGGTCAATCTATGATAGTAAGATAAAATCATAATAACCCATAAGGAATCCTAAGGAAGAAAAACACCAATAGAAGATTAAAACCCCAAAAATGGTTATGTTTCTGGTTGGTTGGAATAAAATGGGATTGAGTATGTGAGATTTGTGGAATACGCGTCAAAGGAATGTCAGACAGGATAGAAAGACATTGAGAGAATGAGAATCTAAAAGAGAATGTTGATACCATGGAATCCAATGAAGGAAGAGATAAAGAGATGGTTGAAGAAAATGGAGATAGAGTTTGCGTAGAAAGATAATAGAAACCTGAAGTTGACACCGCGCAAATATATGGACAAGTACGTATTTAGTGACTTGCATGAAGTATTTTTTTGTGATTTCCCGCATGTATTGTAGGAGTGGATAAAATGATTGAAAGACAACCATCCTACAAATAAGATCAAACAACTAGTGTGGAATCATGAAGAGATCACGCAGTTACAACAAGTTGATAATAAGTTTACGTGTGCAGTAGATTTCTGGTTAGATAGCATTGTTTCTGGATTTATCACAGAATTTGCAGTAGATACAGCGAAGTCTTACAGTGTAGTTGAACAAGAGTTATTGAAGGGACATCGAGGTAGTTACATCGGATCATTATATACTTCAATTAAGATATTACTATATAAAAAAGTTGTAATGAGAATGGAGTTAGACAACTAAACTTCCTTGCATGCATGGAGGAAGGGGGCAAATCACTGACAGGAGAAGGAGTAATGGAAGGAGAAGTGGATAAAGGAAAGAAGGAGGATTCATTGGACCCAATTATGATGGATGAAGACCAGATCAAATGGATCATGGAAATAGCTAGAAATATGCACAGTGGAGTACCATACCAATATAAGGTGAACACCAAGAAGAGAGTCGTAGCTACGAGGGAAGGCTTGGCAAGTGATGAAGAGAAGGTAGAGGATCTATGGGATGTGGAGAAGATTGATAAAATTATGTGCACAACATATGAGAGGAAGATGAGAGTTCCAAGAGTAGGAATAGAAGGAAAAAATCCTATCCATATCAATGTCAGTGTGGAACCCATAAACCCATATGTGACTAATACACCAAGAAGAACACCACCATTTAGACAACTGAATTTCAGGAGAAGGAAGACAGCAAGGAGTACATCTACACAAGGAACCACAAATGGGGGAGCTAGTTTAGGAATCATTATTCAAGTATCTACACTGCGCGGAGGTAGTAGTTCAACATTCAGGATGGCAGGACATGATCCCACCATCAAGCTACCAAAATTCAAAGGAAAAGCGTCGGAGGACCCATAGAAGCACCTGTTCATTTGAGAAAATATCTAGGAAGTGAAATAGATCACAGACGAGGACAATAAACTTGCACATTTAGCTATCATGCTAATATATTGTGCACTGGATTGGTACATGAGTTTAGCTGCAAAGATTCTGCCAGAGACAACCAGAATGATTTGAGATATCAAGAAGTTGTTGATAAATGAGTTCCAAAATCCTAGTTCAGAAGATCAATACATGAATGAGATGATAGAGATTAGACAGAAACCAAGAGAATCTATATGGGAGATTGACCAGAGATTCAAACGATTGAAAGGAAAGATAAAATATGTCATGACAGATATGCAACATAGGCATTTGTTCGTCAATTCACTGCTACCACATTTGAAATATCCATTGTGACAACATAAGTTTCATACACAGGAAGAGGCTCTACAGGCAGTCGTACAACTAGAATAGAACCAATATCAGAAGACATATCCAGCCATAGAGGATTTGAAGGAGGAAGTGAAGAAGTCAGCATTCTAGATAAACTAGAACAAAGGTAAGGACAAAAGAGAAGTCATTTGGTGTACCACATGTAGGACAAAAGGACACCATAAGAATGAATTTCCAACATTTGTGCAGTACATGGCAGAAGGAATGCCAAACCCATTGCCAATAGGAGGACTATGGTGTGAAATCTGTAAGAAACAGGGACATGATCCATATCATTGCCCAATGATGCAGAAGTACTAGACAATACCTAAGAGCTCATATTGCAACTTTTTCAAGTCAGTAGGCCATGATGATAAAGATTGTAGAACCATGGACCTCATGAGGGAAATAACATCAGATGCTTACATGGTGAAGGCAGAAATGATGATCGGGCAATCCACACCACAATTTTACCAAGTACCAGCCCCATATAACACTGCACAGATGTTATGAGGAAAATCTCTTTATGGCTAGGGGTAAACCATAACAGACAGAAATAACTACATAAATCAACTCTATTCTCAAGTATGCTATATAAAAAAATATGCTAGCAAGACAAGATAAATGGCCTACCTCATCCAGAAGTTCAATGAAGTCCACCATTGAGCACTTGACCGAAAGAAATATACCTGCAACTAGTCCTCAACAACCAATCATAGCAAGCATATGGTGATAATAAATGATGTTAGCACATTCAATATAATAATCCATTAATATACATAACAAATACGCCCATGGAATAATAATTCAAATATTTTCAAGATATCAATTGAATGGGAAAAGAGTATTTCTATTAATATATGATCAACAGAAGTGAATAAGTTACAGACTTCCATGTCAGCACAGTTTGGAACCGAGAAACTAAGTTCCTACCAGCTGGGCCTCCACCACTTCAATCCTCCACCAAAGGAAAACTCATAGAAGAGAGACAATGAAGTTATCAATCAATAAGGGAAGAGCTTGGGGGTTGAACACTGTGTTCAGACTTAAAGGAAAAAGGAATGCATACTCAATGTGAAGTGAATAATTTCTCCTGAGTAAATTTGCTCTCAAAGTTGAATTATTTCTCCTCTTTTCCATAGCTCGGAATTGGCCCATTTATATCCTTCAAATGGAACTGAAGGGCTGAGTTAGAATGTTTCTAGTATATGGAAGGCCAAGGATCATTGATCTCTTGTCATGACAAGGAAACCCGAAATCATTTTTCATTTTTGGGCACAAATCCCGATGCACATGGGATGTAGTGGTGCAACCTGCATATACGAATGTTGTATAGTAGGCAAGGTGCATATATGTGGAAAAAAATGTATTTTTATCTCTGGGATTTGCAAAAAGGGATGAGAATTCTGCATAGGGAAATGGAAAAAGGCCTTCTGTGCAAGATTTCATAGGGTGAGTAAAATCTTGATATAATAGATGCCCCCTAATGTGTGAGGTCAGAGGAGTATCTGCAATGGTCGAAATACATTATAAAAACCCAGAAGTGGAGTCATGGGGAGCTAGCTGGAAGAACTAGTTGCTCATTACAATCTACACTAACTTTGCATGCATGGCTGCCAATTTGAATTACACTACAAATCCATGTGAAAATATACCAAACAATTGTCCATGGTCATGAATAGGAAAATACAAATGTGGTTACATGCCAGAGGTTGTCATAGTCACGAACAAGGCTCAGTAGAACTAGTATCAAAATCAATATGAAGATATTTGTATACAATGGAGTACAATCTGATCTCCCATGATCACTGAAGTCACATAAGCACTGGTCCAATGAAAAGAAAGCAATAGCTTAGGAAAGTTGTGGCCACATACTAATGTCTTCAAGTCTTCTACACAATCTTCCAAAGGTGAAAGTCTACATCATGTGAATAAAGGAGTTGAGGTCGAACACAATGAGACATTGTTTGATTATCAATCATTGAGGTATACCATTAACAAACACAAGGCAACCTACCAATGATGAAACTAGGTATCAAAGCACTGAGTATATTCTTACAAGTGTGAATAAAGGAGTCGGGGTTAAACACTTGAAGAATCCATCGATCATGAGACAATGATGTATTCCCAGCTGTCGATGGTAGGAGAACCTGCTAGTAATGATTGCAAGCAAACCTACCACTAATGACTGCAAGCCTCAAGGTACTCATAAGACTCTAGGTCGCATTTCTAGAATATATGAGATGAATTCAATGGAAGGAGACCCATTGAAAGGAGAGAATTAAGGCATATCTCATCATTAAGCATGAGGTACAAAGAAGGAGCTTCATGATTTGGAGGAAATCAGATGAAGAACATGTTCACGAACCGATGATCCTGTGCATCTTTTGCATGTTCCAAGTGCAACCGGTACATGAAAAAGACCCTCTGAATAGCAGCCAATGAGGAAAATTGTTTACAAAGGAGAGGAAACCACCAACAAGGCTAATGGAATCCAAGACACTGCACGAATCCCAATGTGTGAATAGATGTCTTGTCGTCAAACACAAGGGAAGTCACCCAGTCAACGACCAATGATGAAATGTCGATTGTTGGGTTCAAGGCTACTTAACAATGATGAAAGTAGGACCAGGGTGCATGATAGTACTACAACATCATGTGATTCTGAGACAAACTCAGGGTATGGATGACATGCAAAGTCAAGATTTCTAACGAATGGATGACACGGGTTGATAGGCTTCCTTTGAACAAGAGCATGAGACATATGGAAGACTATGGCAGCATAGACTCAATGATGAAACCATCAAATGCAAGAGACATCAATCAAGTTCTCCATAGGGGCTGGAAGAGTAACCAGTCAGTGGAAAAAACTCTCTGTAATGAGCTCATCTTCCTAAGGCCATGCTAAACCCAATGAAAAGTGGACTCAATAACTTTGTGCTCTTTTCAAAGGTGACACGATGACTGCCAATATAAGATAATACTCCCTTCCCACCCGCCTTTTTTTATTTTTTCATAGTCAAATGAATGATATGATATAGAGGAGGAAACGAGTGTCGCAAGTAAGAAAAACTAGTTCCAGCATTGGAACATACCTATGCTCAATGCAAGGAGATGCATGCAAGAGGTGGACACTCGGGGGAATGTTCCCTCTTGGGTATAGGGTGTCAAATTTCAAAGGATATAAATGAGGCTCTGCTTGGTTGAGGATGAAAAACTGTTGAGGCAAATAGTTTATAACACAAAGAGAGAACCGGCTATAGGCTCGATACTGCAAGAAAGAGCATGAGATGCAATCACAACTTGATGCCAAAAATTGTCTTTTTTCATAATCTTAGTCTACTTGGTATGAAAAAGGGATAAACTTGTACCAAATAGACATCCTTTCAAGTCCAATTTATGAGTTTGAAAGAAGCAAGTTCACTTGGAAATATTTTCTCTTTTTGAAAACGAGTCGGAAAAGAGATGAACTAAGACTCACGACCTTTCAAGTCCAATTTAATGAGTGTGAAAGGGACAAATTCACTCAGCAATATTTTTCATTTTTTAGACGAGTCGAAAAAGATCTTAAATCATAATCTCTTGGCAGTTTCTAGGCAGTAAGTCATGGGGGAGGCCAAGGCTCCTATGATGGACTTCTATGGAATGTCAGTATCTTACAAATAGTAGACATAAGCTTGGGAAAACCCAAATCTCTCCAAGTCGAGGAGGATAAAGTGCTAGCAGATTTTATCATCTCTGTGATACATCAAATAATGTCTCTTACTGGAAAGGACATAGGCAGAGGCATTGGATACCCCACAATACCATCCCAATCGAAGGGAAATTCTCCAGGACTTGAAGGGAGAGTACTCAGGGAGATTAAAACTCTCTCTTGTTCATAAGGTGTAGTATCAATAATTCTAACGACATGGTTGAGGGATGCATCACTCTTCAATAGGAGAGTTGGATTGACCAGATATTGCACTAGTACACCCACTATTTCAATTCCAGGTTGAATATGATGCGTGATAACGGGGATAGGAGACACGTCACCCTTGACAATGGGGGTGTGGTCAGGATAGGATTGCATTGGCATGACTGTCCTGTCAATAAATGGAGAAATAGGATGTGGGGAAACCAAATACGATTCAGAATCCGAAGGGCCCTTACATGAGCCCCATGCTTCTGGTATCCCAATAGTAGCAGGACACAAATGAGTAAGGTGATTTCCTTCGCAGGTCCTGGAAAGAAACTTAGTATTACGTCGGAGACGTTGAGGCTTCTCAATGCCCCCAACGTCATTCACAATGGCTGGTGACATGATATCAACATGAATGGAAGAGGCAAGAGAGTCATCTCCCACACGACGTACAAAGGTTGGAGATGTGACATCGATATGACTCATGGTGAGTAGAGTGGGACCCCAGCATGACTAGCAGTGACTGGTTGTAGGTCTTCAATGTGACTTGCAGAGGTTGTTGACCCATCTCCAACATGACTGGCAGAGGTTGGTGATGGAGCTCCAGTATGACTGGTAGTGACTGGACTAGTGGTGGTGGGTTGTGGCATTTGATACCAAGGTCTAGGGAAAGATTGGCTTTGAAACATTGCAGGCCAGGAAGGGTCCTAGTTTACACCTTGTCCCTGTTCGAAAGGGTGGTATCCTCTGCCTAAATGATATAAAGAGGTTTGTATGGGCATCATCACTAAAACAAATGTTTGGGAGGAGACAAAAGTATGATAAGGATTGTTCAATTTAGGATATATATTTCCCCCATGTGAAGGGGTTCCATGAAGAGGGTAGCCTAAACTGTAAAAATGATTCCCTCTGTATGAAAGACTCGAGGATATAAGTGGACCCATCATGGGAAAAGTGTTCATAGGAACCAACATGATGGACAAAGGATACACAGATGGGGTGTAATAAGTAGAATAACCACCCATTTGAGTATTGGCTCCCAAAAAAACATAGCTAGGACTAGATCCATAAGAGGGGAGGTTCCAACCTATCACAGTGAGAGTTGGTTGAGGGGCATGACTAATATCAAATGAATATGTAGACGACAGGGCCATGGTGCCCCTGGCTCCAGTGCTAGGATTCATATAAGTGGGCCAGGGAGAGTATGGAAAGGATAAAGGCACATTCATCATATCAATAGGAAAATTATTGGAGACCCAAGGCATGGACTAATTTTCATAATTATGGATACCACTATGAAAAGCGGATGGATTCATCCCCATGAAATTAGTTAACATTGTGGGAGGGGGAGAGGTAAATGAGGGAGCCAAAGGAACTCCACTATCCATGATAATGAAAATTTAGTATAAAATCCTAAGGCCAACTAGTAATCAAAGAGCACACCAAAAATAATCAAACGATCAACATGCACACTAAAGGGATAAAGTGGTTGAAAGGGGCCTCCCTCCCTAAAGAAGGTATGTCTCACCCAAGAGGGGCCTGAGACTCCCTGCTAAAGATTGGAGGTAACAAAATCAGTTATAAGGGTCCTCATGGGCTTAACAACCAGTCGGTCAGATCCACCTGGAGAGGTAATCCTCCATAAAGGTTGTGTATTGTCTAACCCTTATCTGACCTAGTGTACCTGTATAATAACCCCTGCAAGTAACCTATGTGGAACCTAAGTCAAGAAACTAAGCAACCACTATATAACTGATGCACAGGAGAGAATTCCTAAGTCAGTTCCACCATATGGGCAGGGTAGCAAAGCCCGAAACCTTGAAAGTATCGCCTCTCATGGAGGTGAGGGCACTAGCAAGATCCCCAGATATGAATAGATCCCAAGAAATATCTTCGACTCTAAGAATGAATCGGGGGGATATCCCTTAAACCAACCTCGCTCAACCTCATGATTAACTATGATGTAAGCGGAGCCTCCTGATATTATCGATTATACAATGAATTTCTCCACTCCCTTAGTCAGACACATATGTTGATTTAATAGACTTGGAGAATTTTACTCACAAAATCCTATTCCAAGGCACTTAATCCTAAGCTAGTTTGTGCACCCTAGAAAATAAAATCGTTACTAATCAATTTTAAATTATAGTGTTAATTTTAATGGTCATGCTTACTCAAAAAGGTGTGATGGTGAAACTCATGATGTTATGACTCAACACGTAAAGTAAATATGAATACAATGCAAATTCCTAGCTTAAATTTTCAATGAATGATATGCTTTCTAAAATAATGCAATTTTCAATTTCAACTCTGCAATTCTAAATAAAAATGCAATATTTATTTACATGCAGTAAGCTAAATGGAAAAGACTCAAAAGATTAAAATGCCAATCAATGTAAAATGCCTAATATATTTGTATTTTTAATATAAGAAAAATGAAAATGCATGGACTGAACAAAAACTTGATATATAAATACTGTATTGTGTATAGAAAGAGACAACTCAAGTAGGATACCAAGGAGTACAACACCCAACCCAATGTACAAGCACAATCAAAATGAAAAGATCATGAGAAACACTTGGCCCAAAAATTCAACCAAAGACAAGTTTCCTGTCATCCCACAGAGACCCATGAAGACTCAACAATCATCAAAACCTACCCAACAACCACCAAACCTAGAAAACAAGCAAAATAGGTTGATGTATGCGACTGTTCAAGAGAATAACGCGTATGTACGCAGCTTGCATAAGGACATCATGCATATATACGTGACTACCAAGCGAAAAACTACATATATGTGTCAAAAACATAGCTAGGAAAAGGAGAAGGATGAAAGACTTAGACCCAGAGTGAACAGAGGCTATCAAGCAATGATATGACAAGGAACGCAATATAAACAAGAGAAATCTGAAGAGAAAAACACTCCAAAACCCAAGAAAGAAGATTCACTCCTGAGTATGGTCACCAATTCTATTATGAGGAAACTCTCTCCATGGCTAGGGGTAAACCACAACATATGAAAATGACTGCATAAATCAACTCTATTCTCAAGTATGTTATATAAACAAATATGCTAGCAAGACAAGATAAAGGGCCTACCTCGTCTAGACGTTTGATGAAGTCCATCGTTGAGCACTTGACCCAAGGCAATATACCTGCAACTAGTCCTCAACAACCAAGCATAGCAAGCATATGGTGATAATAAATTATGTTAGCACATTCAATAGCATAATCTATTAATATACATAACAAATACACCCATGGAATAATAATTCAAATATTTTCAAGATATCAAGTGGATAGGAAAAGAGTATTTCTATTAATATATGATAAGAAGAAGTGAATAAGTTATAGACTTCTGTGTCGGCACGGTTCGGAACCGAGAAACTAAGTTCTTTCCAACTAGGCCTCCACCACTTCAATCCTCCACCAAAGGCAAGATCATAGAAGAGAGACAATGAAGTTCTCAATCAATAAGGGAAGAGCTTGGGGGTTGAACAATGTGTTCAGACTTAAAGGACAAAGGGATGCAGACTTAATGTGAAGTGAATAATTTCTGCAGAGTAACTCTACTCTCAAAGTTGAATTCTTTCTCCTCATTTCCATAGCTCAGAATTGGCCCATTTGTAGCCTTAAAATGGAACTAAAGGGCTGATTCAAAATGTTTCCAGTATATGGAAGGCCAAGGATCATTGATCTCATGTTGTTACATGGAAACCTGACATCATTTTTCATTTTTGGGAACAAATCTCAATGTACATGGGCTGTAGTGGTGAAACCTATGTATACACATGTTGTATAGCAGGCAAGGTGCATATATGTGGAAAAAAATGTATTTTTATCTCTGGGATTTGCAAAAAGGGATGAAAAGTCTACATAGGGAAATGGAAAAAGGCCTTATGTGCAAGATTGCATAGGGTGAGGCAAATCTTGCTATAACAACAACAACAATATAACATTGTGCAACAACAATATAACACTGCACGGCCGTAGTACAATACCGCGAAGCCACACTATAATACCGCACAGGATAACCAAGCACCTCAATACAATGCACCACCAGGGGATCGAGTTGGAGGAAGAGAAATAAGAGGCTTTGGAAGAGGCAGAGGAATAGTGGTATGCCACAACTGTCAACAACTAGGACACTATGTAAGAGAATGTCCACTTCCACCTGCGACGTGTATGTATTTTCGTGCATTACATCATGACACAGAGGAATGTCTGACACTATTAGGAAAGATCCACGAGAAGAGAAATAAAAAAAATAGAATGTTCAGTGGATTTCGGTAGAAGAGAGGGATGAAGGAAGAAACATCAACATAGTTATGCGGGGAGGAGATAAGACAGGAAACAATGCAGTAAAACAAGAGCCAACACAACACCAATGGGTGAAGAAAAATCCCAAACCAAAGAAGCAGTTTAATGCGCAAAACAAAAAGGAGATATTCAAGTAAGCTAGAAAAGAATTTATGAAGCCATACATTGCATCGACATCAACTGCACACTATAATAAGAAAGTACTAGCGTACGAGATGCCTCCATCACTGGATCACACCAAAGAAACACAACCTCTGGGACAAGTAAGTATGATTAAGGGTTTTTTACAATCCTGTGTTAAACTACTAAATGATCCATCCTCTGTTAAAGTATTACAAAATATGATAGAAAGATGTAGTATAGAGGGAGAAGGAAATCTAGAACAGAAAAAAGTTAATCATCTGCATACAAGAAGGAGAACAAATAGGGAATTCAGACTAAACACCAACATTGGATATTTCAACATGGGTGATATTATAATGAATTTAGGATCCGAAGTAAATGTGATACCCAAGAAGACATGGAAATTTATGGAAGAACCCACAGTAGGATATTCACCTATTCAACTGAAACTAGAAAATCAACACAGAGTTCTACCAATTGGAAGACTAAAAGGAGTGACAGTAGATCTAGATGGAGTGTGCACTAAATCCAACTTCGAAGTAATCGAAATAGTGGATGGAACAACACCTTATCCGACATTGCTTGGATTTAATTGGGCGTTTGACAATCAGGACATAATCAACTTAAAGATGAGGAAGATGACATTCATTTAGGAGAATACAGAGTCATTGTGCCATTGGACCCATCAGAAGGGGAAAGGTTTGTAGAACCTAATTTCTTGGACCTGGAGGAAATTAACCAGTTGTACAGAACAACTGCGCAAGAAGAAGATTATGGAACCCGAATACAGATGGGGTACTTAGTTGGAAAATCATCACCTCATGTGCGTCAGACTAAGATACGGTCTTAGAAAAATGGCATCATAGGTTACACGAAATCTCCATAAGAAGATGCGCAAGAATAGATCACGCAGTAAGATGGGTAGGTATGTTGATAAGGGAACCTCCCAGCTTCCACGGGGTGAATGAATTAGAAGCATTATTAACATGATACGAAGATGAAGTGTTAGAGAATTAGAAGCTCTTATCCCTAGATATAGTACTCAAGGAAACACCTACAAGATGGTGGGGCATGCACAAAGAAACAGTTAAGGACTAGTACCAATGTAAGTGGTTATTGCGCATCAGGTTTGGCGTAGAACAAGGAAGAAACCAGCTGCAGAAATATGATGGACAGGGGGCACCATGAAAACACTTGGAGAAGTGTAGATCACTATGTATAATGATACAACCAGAGGAATGGCCTCATCATTTTTTTCACACATTAGAAAGGATCCCAACAAACTGGTATACAAACTAGGAATTGGGCAGAGAAAGTACAAACTAGACAATACTACAACAGAACTTTACATTCACTTTATTATTTGAGCATGAGAACCCCAACATAGACTCATCACTTAAACAAATTAGAGGTGTGATATCCATTAAAAAACCAGAAGTTGAACTCATGACAGAAGAACAACAACAAAACAGATAGACAGTAAAAGAACTATTGTCATGCTACCACATGCAGGAAGAAGCACCAAATGAAGATAACCCGTAGAATATTCATATTGAGGAAGTTGAAGGAAAAAGAGAAGTGGAAGGTCCACCTCTAGAATCAAAATCATTTGTTGTGCCAATCAAGGTGAAGAAAGTCAACATTGGGACAATTAAGAATCCCAAAATCGCCAGCATTGGAGACTATTGGGATGATAAAACTGTGGAAAGTATAATAGAGTTACTGCGCAAGTACAACGACCTGTTCTCACCAATGTTCACAAAAATGAAAGGAATATTAGGAGAGCTAGGTGAAATGAATATACCTCTCAGAGTGGAGGCAAGACTGATCAGACAATGACCATACAGACTAAACCCTATATATAAGCAAAAATTCAAAGCCGAAATCGATAGGATGTTGGAGGCTAGAATAATAGAACCTATAGAGGAGTCAAAATGGGTAAGTCTAATGGTGGTTCAGGAGAAAAAATAGGGAGGAATAAGGATTTGTGACGACTTGAGGAAGTTGAATTATTCATGCCTACATGACTCGTTCCCTACTCCTTTCATAGATGAGGTGTTGGAGAACGTAGGAGGATAGGAATCCTATTCATTCACCGATAGATTCTCAGGATACCATTAGATCAAGATAGCCCTAGAAGATAGAAACAAGACCACTTTTTCCATGGAATGGGGATCCTACCAGTACACAGTCATGCCATTTGGAATGAATAATGCACCAACAATATTTTCTAGAGTAGTCATAGCTACATTCAAAAAATTCATCCACTAGTTTCTAGAGGTATACTTGGATGATTGGACAGTCTATAGTCTGTTGAAAGACCATGTAGGGGTGTTGAGACTGATGTTAGAAAGATGAAGGAAGTTTCAAATATCGTTAAACATTAAGAAGTGCATCTTTGGAACACCCTTTGGGATACTATTGGGCCATATAGTATGCAAACAAGGCTTGCTAGTAGATCCTGCAAAGATTGCAGTAATTGTTAATCTACCACCACTGAAATTAGTCTGTCAGTTAAGAGAAACATTGGCATACATAGGATACTATAGGAAATTTATAAAGGGGTATGCCCAGTTCACTGCACCAATGGATAAGTTGTTAAGAAAAGGCATCAAGTTTCAGTGGAATGAGGACTGGGCACCCTAAAAGAGAAGATGGTAACCACACCAATACTAGTATTCCCAGATTGTGAAAAGACATTCCATGCACATGTAGATGCATCAACCATAACACTTGGAGCTATTTTGGCGCAGCTAGGATTAGGAGAATTGGACCATCCTATTGTTCCTGAGTCTGTACTTAAGGCTCAAAAGTATAGTGTCAAGGCATCCGAAAGTATGAAAGGTCGATAAAGGATTATACTACCTTCGGTTAAGAAGCTAATGAAGGTTTCTACGTTCTCGCTGCCTAACTTCCCACTATTCCTGAATGGTAATATCTTGTTCAACGGCTGTCCATGAACATTCCAATTCCTCCCAGGTGTTTGCAGTTTTAAGGATTGTATCGAAGAGATTTAGAGCGATATTTATTTGGTTAGATAAGCCGTGTTGAATGTTGGGTTGAGTTGCTGCAGGTACAGTCATTGGGGAACAGTTCTAGTGTGGAAATGATTTTTAGAGAGAGATTTTATTTGCTGTTTCAATTTGGACGAAATAAAAAGAAACTTTTGCATGAAAAAATGAAATAAGAATGCAAGTTGAAGGCCCTTTCCTGTAACTGTGTTGTTTTTGGTAAAAATAACATGAAATGGGAGAAAAACCTTTATCTGTAGTGGACGCGAAGTTCCTATTAGTGGAAAACTCATGTATACACAGAACAATAAATTGACATGAACATAATTGACATAGTGTAAATAAACATAAATTTCTGCAAATGTAAATTGGTCTTACACCTACTGATAGCGGGTGCAGAGGAAAGACAAGAGACAATTACAGAAAAGATGAAATTCTTACACTATAGTAGTGGTAATACTAAATTATAGTGACATACATCAATTATGTAGAGAAAAATGAAAAGAAACAAAAAACATAACAAAACAAACTTGCAACACAGTCGTGACAGAATCGGGAATCTTCAAATTTGCTTGTATTAACTTCCTTCATGCAAAAATTCTATTACAATTCATCTCCAAAAAGTCCAGCCCTTTCTCTTCTTTTTGTGATATATTTATACAAGATTGGCCTCTCGGTTCAGAAGAGCGAAATTACTCCATCTATCCGAATCCATTTTTCAAAAAGGTGCCAGGTGCTTGTTTTTGCTTAGATTTAATACATATGATACATTTGTCCCAAAAATGAAATACAAGCTGTGAAGGTTTTGCATTGACAGCTGGGGGGAGCGAGATAACTCTATTTCACCCATTCTATCTTCAAGAAGTGCTAGGTGCCTGTCCTCGCATGGATTCAATGTACATTATACACTTGTCCACAAACTGGGTCACAAGCTGTGAAGGCTCGACCTAACAATGGGCTTCGGCAAGATAGCACTCTCGGGCCAACTGTGGAAGTTTATCATTCATTTGTATATCAACAAGTTCAAGGGCGCCAAGTTGTGCACTAGGCTGAATCAAATGTTTGTAGATTTGAGTTGGGTCTACCCTGTCCATCTTGGAGATTTCCGCTGAATTTCTATCATTCTCCTCCTTTATGTCGAGAGAAATCCGATCTATATTTATCTGCCTTAGCGCCTCTGCGTCACCTCCAATCTCTATCCCTAACTGCTCACCATTTATGTTATTGACAGCCTCTTCTAACGAATTTTCCACTTTTTGAGCCTGCTCTTTGCTTAAAGTAATATCCTGTTCCCAATTCTTTAACAAGATATTACCCCTAGTTTGTTCGGCAATGGTGAGCCCGGGAGGCCCTGAAAACCTGTTGTTGGTCGCTATCACTGCTTCTTGGAAAGCGACCTGAGCAGCTTCTATGCTCATTTCTTTGTTAATTAGTTTCTCAGAGATTCGTTGTATTAACAAGCAGTCTTCTCGAATCTCTCCTACTTTGTTTAGCAGGCTCAGTTGAGCAAAGGAGATCCTGCTCCGAATATCAATTACTCAGGATTTAACGATCTCGATATCAGTCGCCTTGCTTTCTGCAACCTGCAACTGAGTCTGCAGCTGTGTAATCGTATCCCTCTGCTGGCCCGATTGTACCCGACCATCTCGGATTGTAGAATTCGCTTGTTCCAGCTTGGTCGTAAGGAATTCAATTTTTTTCTTGTTGGCCAATTGGGCCAACTCGATTTCTTCGCTTGCTTGACTCCTCGCACTTTCTGCTGCCAAATCCACTCTGGCCTCAAGAGTCTTGATCAGGAAATTTTTTGCTTTGAGCTGCTTCTTTAACATTTCGACCGAGAATTGATTTGTCGTTGCGTATGCTCCTAGCGTTCCTGCAATTTCCGTGGCAAATTCATCTTTCTTTTTATTTCTCCCATCAGTCATCACTTTGAATTTCTTAACAGTGGACTCTCCCTCTTGATAAAATTCTCGCTTCACCACAGCTTTCCTCTTTTTTTCAAAGAAGAATTCGTTAGGAGGGAGTTCCTCTGCCCTTATAGGTCTCATCTCTTCACCAAATATCCATCCCTCGCTAATGCCTCCCTGTGCCAACTGCAAGGGTGTGACAGAGGTGATGGGTTGCCCAATCTGCTTTGCACCCTTCCCTGGTGTGCTGAGTGGATCTTGCCCTTTCGGGGGGTCGGAAGTATTCGTCCCTGCTTTCGGATTCTGAGTTTCTGGTGGGTCTGTGTCTTTTATTTCCACCTCCGAAATATGCTCCTTGGGAGGGTCAGTATTCTCCTTTTCTGTTCCGGGATTCTCCTCCTGCTCAGGGCTCTTCTCCTTTTCTGAATTCTTCTCCTGCTCAAGACTCTTTTCTTTTTCAGGATTCTTCTCTTGCTCCCCCTCCTGACGTTTTCGGGGTTAGAGGTTTTCCCCTCATAACTTTTGGCTTCCTTTTCTTTATCCTTGGGAAGTCCCAAACCTCCCAGCACAATAGGGAGGCACCTTTTTCGATGCTCCTGAAATTTTAAAACAGAAGCTCTGTCTGCGGGTGCTAGGGATCCGATTCGAAATTGCACCTCTGAATAGGACCTCGCCCCTCGAAAAACATCATCTGAGGGCGAACATTCATTTTCAAACCTCTTTAATCCACAATTTCCCAAATGGGTGCTTACGATTCTTTGCAGATCATGGTTTTTGTACTCAATGTAGACTAGGCTCAAGTCTTCTAAGGCTGCAACCTCAACCTTAGCATGTCTGAAATCTAATAATGAATATGAATTTAGCCGAATAGGGAAAGATGGCCATACCTTCTTGGATGACGCCTTGAGCTCTTTGCTCACTCCGTCGATTACTGTTTGCCAAGCAATTTCGCGACAAGCCATTTTGTCGGAAATGAACAGCGGTAGTGCCGAAGGAGGAATAGCAGCTTCGAACACTCTCAAATAAGAGAATTATTCTTCTACGTACCAGTCTGCAATATGGCTCAGATTCTCGGCAATGCTATCCGAGATGCGGGGTGGCAAAAGACCAAAAATGGTGATGTGCAGGGGCACCATCACCCAGTTAAAAATCTCATAAATAAACTTGTTCGCGTTATTTTCCCACAGCTTATCGTGGTACTCATGAACAGTCTTCTCATGGGCTGGGCTCCAAGCCCAGTTCATTAAAGGAAAAGGCGTCATGGAGCATATTGCATCCATGAGATACGTGGACATGAAGAATCTGGATGGCTTTCCGGCTGCTTTTTGCTCCCGGTACTCGGTGATCCTGTTGGACAAACTATCGGAGCGTATTTTTTGCCCAATTGAAGGAGGAACCTTCTGCTACCCGATAGATGAGAGGTACCCACTGGACGTAAAAATGTGCGGTATCCTCCCATCCGAAAATCCGACAAGTCATCATCGCCACATACATAAAATTTGGATCCAACGAAGAAATTGAATACACGCCCTTGTCATTCACTCTGAATGTCGCGGAACGTGACACCTAATCTTTTATCAAGCCTGGCATGGTTCTGTCAAATTCTTCGCACTCTTTCTTTTTGAAGTCCGCCAGGAATTCTTTGCCATATGTATATTCAGAAGTTGTTGGGAGCTTATACATAGACTGGATATGTTCAGACCTAAAAGTCCCGACCATGGCCTGTCGGTCATTTAAGATAGTTCTGGAAGGCAGGTCGACGTGATCCAATGCCCATCGGATCATGTCGTAGTATGGGAGAAACCGAGGTCTGGTTGCAACTAGGTGCATTCCCGACTGAACAATTGTCTTTTACTTAGTGTTCATGTGAGATCGGAAGAGTAGTATGGGAGAAACCGAGGTCTGGTTGCAACTAGGTGCATTCCCGACTGAACAATTGTCTTTTACTTAGTGTTCATGTCGTCCTTCACAATATCAAGGTTATCGTCGTTAGAATCTAAACAGTTTACCAGCTCGGATTGTAGAATGTTTGAAATAGATGACCAGGTGGAAACTGAGCCACTCGTCCGAGGTGAAGTATCTGAGACGTTGTCTAGACCCTGTGCCGCAACATCGACATTTTCTTTCGCTGCTCTCCTTGGCACCATAGCTGGAGCTTGCTTTTTTTCTCTTCTGTAGTAGACCTGTGTATACATGCGGAAGTGAGTCTCCTGGGGGAAAGGCGAGATTTATGCGCTAATGAGAAATGTTTTAAAAATAAAACAAAATCTTGTATATATTTGAAAACCATGTACCTCTGAAATAAGTCTGTCAGATGGCGAATAAAACCAAATTTATTGAAAAAATCTGATCTTATTCTTTTCATGGATTTACCCTAATTTCTCATTAATTGTCATCAATATTAGGCGGCTTGACAGGTACTTGGGTTATGGAGAGTAAGTATATACCTCATGAAGTGTGCCCACCTTGAAGCGCGGGACATATTTCATTTAATTTAAAAATATAAATCTTAACGACTCAAATAACTTCCTCGCCTTTCGCTACATCGTGAACTTCCTTCTCGTATTTCAACTCTTTAACTCACAAGATTGCGAGTGCCGCTTTTAATGTAATTAATGGTAATTGTGATTTGGCACACCCTTAATTACCTAATTAATTTACTCACCATATCGTGACTCGGAAATTTGAGGACAGATTTTTGGGAAAATGATATGCCGAGTTGCGATATCGCGATGTGGCGATAATTAAAGCTCGAATTAGGAGAAGGAAACCTTATATTAGGCGACTAATCAGTCTTGCCATAATCATGTCACAATTTCGTGAATCGGAATTTTGGACACTTTGACTTTATGAGAGAAAGTAATGGGTTGCGATGTGCCGAGAGCCCACACTAACCATGGTTAGTTTTTTACCTTTAGTTCTCGACCAAGGTTTTCATAAAATTATCGTGTTCTCAGGTATTGGGGCTATAAGAACAAAAGCTTGGGCTCGACGAATGCCGAGGTGCGAAATCCCGACGATGTCTAATCAAGGGTTAAAGGTTTTACCATAGTTAATGCCTTGAATGAAAAATTGAAAAACGAGTTCACAGTTTCGCGACTCGGGGCTTGTGAATTCGTAAATCAAAATGTCTGATTTGCGATATCCAACTTGCGATATTCGAAATAAAACAAGAAACAACAAACATACTTGCGAAAAATGGATTCCTTTATTGAAAGTGAGCAAGCATTGTTATTCAGGAGACAGGATTTCAGATTTCTGCGACTTCGGAAGGAAAGGAAAACAACCTTAGATGTCAAGTATCAAACATTTGAAAATTGCGCGTGGTAAAAAAAAACAAGGGCGGCTCCAACACATCCTATAGCATTCACTAGCAGAAAACTGTTAGAATCGAATCAAAATTACAATACCACAGAGAGAGAAGGCTTAGCTATGGTCTATGTGCTTCAGAAGTTCAGACATTATTTATTGGGAAAACATTTCAAGATGTTCAAAATCCATTCAGATCTCAAATACCTCATCAAAAAACTAGTGTTGGGGGGGAGAATTTGTAGATGTTTATTGTTGTTCCAGGCATTTGACTTTGAAGTAATAGTCAAACTAGGGAAGTTGAGGGCAAGACCTGATCACCTATCGAGGATCACTAATGGGGAGGAACCTAAAAATATAGAAGACAACTTTCCCGA
>CBVK0100944083.1:0-14215 GCA_900067695.1 Picea abies | reverse complement strand
ACACCATTGACCAAGTATACATAGTTACACACAATCACATGCATCCAACCATATCATTAATTCTAGTACACATAGTATATGAGATACTTATATGTTTACAATATATACCAACCAACTGACTGTGGGTGTTTTCCTTTTCACCCAACCATAGGCTTTGTGTACTTAGTCACTTCGACAACAAGTCACCCTTGTGCCAAGCCATGATATGACCAAGGAATTGTCTGCGCTTACTCACGCGTCCTCTCGTAGTAGCTCTCTCTCCTATCTTGGGCCTTTTCGAGGTTTATTAGATGCCTTCCCAACATCAAGCTCGTAGCCTCTCAACTCATGATGGGTTCTTGGGTTCTTGGACCAGTCCTATGACTAATTTCTTTCTCCGGGACTCCTCCTTGATCTCCCCTCGAATTTTTATCCCCTCTTCCTTTTGGAGGCTGAGACTTCACCCTTTTCCTCGTGCATCTCCTACATGTAAAAATCTTGGGGAATGTTCTCGACCTGTCCCCTATCTTCTGTCAGAAGGCACTCGGTTTCCACATGAATCAACTTGGGAAGTATGATATGGTACTCGATGGTACCCCCTAGTTGGAAGTTTCTGCTGTCCTAGCTAGGTCTTCCCATACCTCCATTCATTGAGGTGGTTGATTGCTCAATCACTAGTCCTTTTCTCATTAACTGACTTGCCTTGTCATCAGGACTATGTAGAAGTATGAATATTCCAAAATATCTCAACAAGGAAGTTTGGGTCATCTTCATCAGGACTATGTAGAAGTATGAATATTCCAAAATATCTCAACAAGGAAGTTTGGGTCATCTTGGCATAATGAATCCCCTCTCTAGGTTTTCTCTAGTGGTATCATGACCAATACTCAAGGCTTCACCTCCAAAGTCACCTGTTGGAAGTTACAATTAAATAATAATACATTTACATTGTTTGCATGCCATTTCATGGCAATCATTAAACGTGATTAATTACATGTTGGGGGGGGAACATGGGTCTTACATTCATTGCTACTATGCCTTTCTTTGAAATGATATGGCCCAAATAATGGATTTTCTTTTGGTAAAATGAACCCAATCATTAAACGTGATTAATTACATGTTGGGGGGGAACATGGGTCTTACATTCATTGCTACTATGCCTTTCTTTGAAATGATATGGCCCAAATAATGGATTTTCTTTTGGTAAAATGAACCTTTGATCAACTTGGCATATAGCTAATGCTCCCTTAATCCTTGTAGCACCATTCTTAAGTGTTTCTCATGCTCTTCCTCTATCGTATAATAGATAAATATTTCATCCATGAAGACTATGACAAATTTATCCAAGACATTTTTGAAAATACCATTCATCAAACACATAAAGACCGCTGGGGCATTTTTTAATCCAAATGACACTACCACAAATTCATAATGTCCATATATAGTTCTAAAATTTATATTGTTGATATCCTCATCCTTGATTCTCACTCGATGGTACCCTGATCTCAAATCTATCTTGTAAAATACTTTTTCTCCTTTTAGCTGGTTAAATAGATCATCAATCATGGGAAGAGGGAATTTATTCTTCATCGTGGATTTATTTAGCTACTTAAAATCAATGCACAACCTCAAGGTCCCATCCTTCTTCTTCACAAAGAGAACTGTGCACCCCAAGGTGAGACACTTGATCATATGCACCCTTTATTCAACAACTCCTCTAACTACATTTGCAATTCCTTCTACTCTGGTGTGCTCATCATGTAAGGATTTTTGGTTACTGGGGAAACTCCAAGCATTACATCAATAGAGAAGTCTATGTCTCTCTTGGGTGGAAAACCTAGAAACTCCCTAAATACATCCTCAAATTCTTATATCACTACAAAATCTTCAAGATTTGGACTCTTGTTCTTGGCTATCTCTTCCACGCCAGTTGCAAATAATTGACAACCATTTTTTAAACATCTTTTCAACTATAAGGTTGAAATATCCCTTATAGAAATGGGTCTTGCAATCCATTTTACCAAGTTTTGTTTTCTTTCTTCACTAAGACATATAAATATTTTATTATGGAAGTCTAGGACAACTTTATGATTGTCCAACCAATCCATTCCAATTAGGATATCACAACAACCCAACAAAATGATATTTAGGTCAACAATCGTATTGAGTTCAGTCTGATCTATTGGACAACCCCTGACAACCTCATTGATCCTTCCTTTGGTTCTATTGGCTAGCTGAATCAACCATGATATTTCGAGCTTACTTTTTTTTTTCAAATGAAATGTATCCACTACTTTAGGATCAATGTAACTATGGCTTGCTCTTGAATCAATTAAAATAGAAACTGGTTGATTTGAAATCTTACCTTCTACCTCAATCTGTTAAGAACCAAACATCAATAAAGCTTAGAAAAACCTCAGGAAAAGTACTCAACGCCTTGAAAAAGAGATAATTTCAGATAATAAGCCTCTATGCCCCAATTAAGGGGTAATGAGCCAATATTAGGGCTTAACACAATCACATGGGATTGATGTTCAATCTGTCAATCTTCTAGGGCTGCATATATCCTTGGAGTATTTTTTCCCATTTATTCAACTGTGGTGGCTTTCCGAAGGTTGTGAAAAATCCTCGTTTTGTCTTGGAAATCTCTATACAAATTCTCTCCTTCACATCCCAAACATTTGATCGGTGGTCCTGGTCTTTTGCCTAAAGATTCTACCATATTTGACTCACTTTGTGTTGCCTGGATTTGTTGATATACATTAGGATTTCTCCTAAAATATGGAGGGGGTTTGAAACCTCTCATCCTTTGTTCCACTTTTTCCTTTTTGTCCTTCCAACTTTTGGAATGTTGCTCTACCTTTACTTTTCTCATACATGTACTTATCCTTCTTTTTGGTCTCTTCTAAAGTCTTTGGCTCATCAAATTTTATTTTATCTTTGTAAAACGTAGGTATCCCACTCAAAAACATCAGAATATTTACCTTCTCATCTTTAATGAATCCCACATATCTTAGTAACTCTTATAACTTCTTTTCGTATTCTTCCATGGACACATTTCCTAGCTTGAGTTCAAATAAATCTTTCATATTTTTATCATAGTATTTCTCTGAAAGATAATCCTGCTGAAAATATTTCTTGAATTGCTTCTAAGTTATATTCTTTTCATTGATGTGCTTCACCTGCTTCAACCGATCCCACCACATAGAAGCCTTTCCTTGCAAATGGCATATGGAAATCACGACTTCCAAGTTCAAGGAATAATTATGTAATGGGAAACACTTTTCAATTCCAAGCAACCAAGATTCAACCTCTTCTCCCTTCTTATTTTCTCCATAAAAAATTGGTGGCTTGATATTCTTAAGCTCTCCTTGCAAATTATCCAATTCATGCCTTCTCCTTTGATGCTTTACAAGAGATACTTTTGGGATGCTTTGCGATTCTTTAGATGGATATGCCTTCTCGGATGAATGAGTAGGTGAGTAATGTGGTTTGTGAGTCCTGCTAACACTCCTTGAATGCATGTATCCTCTGTAATTCTCTCTTCTTTCATGATATCTACCTCTTTCCTCATCTCTTTAACTTGCTCCAACTTTGACTTTCTTTTATAGTTGATTTAGACTCTCTAGCAGTTGAGTATTTATATGATTTGCCTCCTCTCGAGCTTTGATTATTTTGTAATTATCAACTCTATAAATATACACTTCCACTCTTAATATCTTCATGGTCTCTGTTATCTCTATTAGCTCTACCATGCTTCTATGTCCATTACACTTTGTCTCTTCATTTCCCAAACTGATATTCATGCCCCTCACTTATTCCTTATGGATGTGAGTTCTTTGGGAATCTTCCATGCTTCTAGTCCTCTTAATTATGTAAAATGTGCATGCAACATATTATTGTTAGATAAGAAAAACTCTACAATTATGTAAAAATTATGCATAACTTCTGCCCTTTTAAGGCCACCAATCATCTCCATATAATTTTTTGAGAATTTTTGCTGCTCAAATCCAAATTCTTGGTAGATAGGCTGATTATACACTCCAAGAGCTTTCCATTGACTAATTAATTAATCAATTATGAGCACTAGGATGAAAGTCATGACTCATTGTAATAAAAAAAATTGCCCCTTTTTGTACTTGTCTCATTGGTACAATTAATCCCATAGAACAACTTTTGCCACTTGTAGAAATAAATCTTTGAGGAACTATGAGAGCTTTCCATTGACTAATTAATTAATCAATTATGAGCACTAGGATGAAAGTCATGACTCATTGTAATAAAAAAAATTGCCCCTTTTTGTACTTGTCTCATTGGTACAATTAATCCCATAGAACAACTTTTGCCACTTGTAGAAATAAATCTTTGAGGAACTATATTTTTTTTTGTATTGACCACATATAACATTCCCGATGGTGAAAACACAACCTTGATATTTATGATCTGATGCTCCATGAAATTTCTGCAGTAATCTGTAATTGACAACTTTGTTCCTTTTCACACTTTTCCCAGACTTGGAAATTTGAGCTAAATTGGCTATCTCCCAAATTGAGTAGTTTTGGAAAAACTTCCCTAAGTCAAAGTTATCTAGATTGATGAGTAGATGAAATGTCAAGTAAATAAAATTTTCTAGTTTTTTCATATGGGGTCCCTTTTACTCCTCTGAAAATCCTAAAAATCCCCCAGAAGTGGCCCATAATAGTGGATTTTTCCTTGTTTTGGCACCTCCACTCCAACCTCTTTGGTATATTGTCAATTACTTCATTGGGAATTTCCATGTCTACTTTCCTGGCACCCTATAAAAATATCATCATTAACAATGCCCCTGCCATTGAGCACCACCTTGCTCTTCAAAAACCTCTAGTTTACATTTTTTGGCAAATTGGTGCATACCTTACCAATGGCCCTCATTGGAACTTTGGTAGGCCTGATCACTATAGACTTATGATGACAATGGCCCAATTTTTATTTCAGCCATAACAGGAGCTAAGCTTGTGATGAAACTTGTCCACCTCTATGTGTCAACTTGGCTGCCACCTGGAATCTCCATGTCATCACTGATGTCACCATATAGAAAATTCGAATCTCCATGTCATCACTGATGTCACCATATAGAAAATTCAAAATATTCCAAATTTTCCAATTTTGTCAAAATGCCTATTTTCCAGAAATTGCCACCTGCCATGAAATTTATAGGTTCAAATCTATAATTAACCCTATGCTTCACTGAATTCAAGATTGAAACTATCAATTTGATTCTTGTACCTATCAATTCATCATTTTTGAGCCAATTTCCCCTCTCCATTTCATCTAGAATTGAGAATTTCGCCCAATTTCACCATTTGCTTCCATGGAAAACTTTGCAAATTCAAAAACCAACCTAATAATATTGATTCTATAGTTATGAATTTAAAAATTCACGCCTCTATAACTTAAATGCCTCTAAATTCAACCACGCCCAGGCAATTTCAACCCACAATCTGCAACCAATTTGATACCAATCTATAACTTTTTCCTTTGTCTAAAAATTAAATTCTAGTCCATACATCTTGAGTGTTGTTACATTTGCACTGATAATGTATCCAACCACCTCTATACCTCCTAGTATGGTGGGGTACTGTGATATTTTCTCCAATTTCCATCCAAACCCCTAATCCATTGACTCGAATTAGTCAACAACCTTAATTCCTTAATCGGAATTAGAAAACCATGAAGAAAAAACTGTCCTGAAAAACAACCAAAAAACAAACACAAAAAAATGGACAATTTTTTTTTCTCAGGGGCTCTCGCCCCTGAACCCCTACAACCCTCTCGGATGGGAGGTGCAAAGCACCCCATAAAGCTGATTTTCTCCCATATAAATGTACAATACATGGGATGAATTTTTCAAAGAATATAACACATACCCAACACCTACCACCTTAACCACCTACCTAAGTATTCATATGGAGGAAGAGGCAATGGAAAGGGAAAGTTGTGAATGAATATTGAGGAGAAATACCTCCACCCTCCACTTTTCCCCTAAAGCAATGCAACAAAATATGGAAATGGATGAATGTGGATGATAGAAGGTAAATGTAGAAAATGAGGTAAGGTGGAGGGAAAAAGGAAAGTGGGATGAAGAAGAAATAATGAAGGATAAAGTAGAAAAATATGCAAAAATGTAGAGGAAAGTGAAAGGTAGAGGTTGCAATGATGAAGGAAAAGGGAAAAGGAGAAGGAGATGATAGGGAGGGTGATGTAGAGGATTTAAGGAGGGAGGAGATTTATTAAGGCGAAGATGTGAGTGTAGTTGGGTGATGAAGTGGGAAAGATCCCCACCCTCTGCCTTTCACCCTAGTGAGAAAATAAAATGCCAAGGGAAAGGAAAATGCAGGAGAGGAAAAGGAAAAGGTAAAGGAAGAATAAATAAAGGGAGGAAATAAAATAAAAGGAAAGGGAGGAAGGAAGGTAAATTGAATTAGGAAGTAAAAAATTGAAGGTAAAGGAAAATTGAGTGATGGAATGATGATATGAAATGTGTCACATGTTTGTTGTGCCACGTGTCTCCCTTTAACTTAAAAAATTAATAAAAAGGTCTTAGGAAGGTAAGAGCAAACTTATGAAATGAATAACTTAGGATAATAATAATAGATTTATGATAACTCTAGTCCAATTTCATGTGAACTAAAAAGACTTAAAAATCCTTTATTCATTGAGGATGTCTTAATTTTTTCAAAATACAGAGGCTTTTCTCTCAGGGGATATCCATAGGCTTTGTGACAATATTCTAGATTTTGTTTGCCTTTGTGCTTGAAAATAAAGGTGGCTAAAGAAACATAGCCTTTGCCGATTCAACCTTGAGAATTAGATACCATATTAAATGTCACCTAGTGAATGATGTGCTTGGATGAATATAAGATATGGCAATGTCCACCCCCTTAATTTTGTAATAAACATGTATGTTAGAGAACTATTTTTTGGAAACATTGAAATACATAACATCATTCTATGGAAATCATAAAACTCATTGAGAATATCCAATTGCATTTGGAGACCTTCATTGCCATGACATAAGGATTATATCATCTACACAAGGAGTGATGACAATACTAACACTAAAGATAACACAATCTTCATTCATTAACCCTAAATGTCAATAAGGAACTTCTTCAACTTGTTTATTTCTAAGCCTAAAAGAGCGGGAGATAAGGGTGACTTGTTTAACGTCAAAAGTGTTGTGGATGTAAGTTATAGAAACTATGCCAACTCTCACTTTACCCAAAACTATTTCTGTACTATTTTAACAAGAGAAATAGTCACATTTGGAAACTGCAATTCATATAGTGTTTACTCTGTTCATGAACAATATTGAATGGTTTCTTAAAATCAACAAAATAGTATTAGCCTTTTCCCATACTTATTTTCACTTCCTCTATCATGGCTATAAGAATTAGCATGTGATTTGTAGTTAATGATTACATTTAAAACTATCTTGACCCTTTTCACACAATCACATAGTCTATATAATTTAATTTGAATGGATGGAATAAATAGGATATGAGACGAAGGTAAGGCACATTATTACAAAATGGGGAAGGGAAGGGAAGGGAAGAGGATTAAATAATATGCTAGTGATCTGGAGGAATATATAAATTATTTTGCATGGAAGAGGTCATTGGTTTGAAAATATGTGGTGATGGTGGTTGTTGTTAAAAAATCAAGATTTTAAGGTTGTCTTTCATAGGCATGGACAATCCAAAGGTCCTCCATTACAATATATTCATAATGTATGCTATTTTTTTCTTGGAAAAAATCATAAACTTATATGTTAGTGTGAAAAAAGTTACACTTTTAAATATCCCGTGGCTCTTTTCTTATCATATCCAACATATAGTTAGAATAAGATTGTATGTATGTGATATCAAGTAAAAAACAAAATGTCCATGAACATATTACTACTCTTGCATACGTTGTTGCAGATAAAACTTATCCTATGGTTTGGGTGAACCATTTGTTAACACCTACTTTGTTCTACATTGTTTTATTCCCCATTCATTGCTACTTGTCATGTCAAATTTAGTATAAGTTATAAATTTTTAGCATTATGTTGTTAAATGTTTAATATCTTATCTTAAAGGGATTAAAATAATGCTAGATCGAATGAATGAGATGGACTTAGTTTTGTGAGAGGAGGACAAAAGGAATTACACACATGTGTAAATGATTGTTTGATGACATCACTTGGCTTCAAATATTTTCATTTGAGCCATAAGTCATGTCAACATCTATACTTCGTGATTATTTAACTTAGTAGGCTGCATATTCAAAGTCTAATCCTCCCAAGAAATAAAAGGGACAAATCTGGTGGATAACATTGCATCTTTCAAATCCACTAACATGGTAAAATTTTGTGAGGACTATGGCATTAAGCTTATGAATTCTACTGCTTATTACCCCCATGGTAATTTCCTAGCTAAATCACCCAATAAAAGCATGGTTAAGATCATTAAGAAGCTTCTGGAAGATAATAAGAGAGCTTGAGATTCAAAATTGGAATATGCCTTGTGGGTTGACCGTGTTAGCACAAAGAGAGAAATTTGAACCTCACCATTTCAATTAGTGTATGGAATGGAAGCATTCTTTCCTATACAACTTGCTTTTCCAGTTGCAAAATTGTTGCAGGAAATTGAAGCTAAACCTAATGATTTTATTAGAATGATTTTCCAGATTGTAGAATTGCAGCAAGCAAGAGAGAAACTTATGGAGAGGTCACATCAGCATAAACAAAAAGTTAAAGACACTTTTGACAGAAAAGAAAAAAAAAGAGCAGTTGGTACGTGGTGATTTAGTTATGAAATGGGATGCTCATAGAGAATATCATCATGGGAAATTTGATAGTTTGTGGTCAGGTCCGTTCATGGTGGACAAGGTTTTAGACAACAACACTTTCCTATTGCAGAATTTGGAAGGTGAAGAGGTTTTTGGTGGCCCTATAAATGGGTGTTTTCTGAAGAAATTATTTTACTAAGGTCGTTGGTGGATCAAATATCATTGTACATATCAATGTGGTGTAGTAATTAGGCAACAAATATTCCATAGCCCAATGGATAAATGCTTATTTTATTCTTTTAGTTTTCAGAAATGGTTTTTATTTTTTTTACAATCTGATACATTTTTTAATAAAGTTTGTCCAGATCTCAGAAGCAGGAACAAAACAGTTTGCAAATAAGCATGTTTTGAATCTCAAAGGATTAGAAGGCACATGTCTACTCAAATTTATTGGAGTTTCACAGGGAAAACTCCATCCCCCATGGAGCCATTATTAACACCTACTTTGTTCTACATTTTTTTATTCCTTGTTCATCCATACTTGTCATTTCAAAATTAGTATAAGTTATAAATCTTTAGCATTATGTTGTTAAATTTTTAATAACTTATCTTAAAGGGATTAAAATAATTCTAAATCGAATGAATGAGATGGACTTAGTTTTGTGAGAGGGGAACAAAAGGAATTACACATGTGTTTAAATGATTGCTTGATGACATCACTTGGCTTCAAATCTTTTCATTTGAGCCATAAGTCATGTCAACATCTATACTTCATGATTATTTAAATTAGTAGGCTGTAGAATCAAAGTCTAATGCTCCCAAGAAAGAAAAAGGACAAATATGGTGGTGCGCTACAAAAATTTCCACATGTCCTTGGTCATGATTATTTTGAGTACCTTGGAGAGTCATGGAAGTTGTGGTTTTACTGCCAAATTTCATGAGTATGAAAAATAGTTAGCAAGTACCAATTTTCAGCCATAGCATGCGAATATGGGTAGTATTTTCTACACGTTAGTTGTCCAGAAGGTTACATAGATGAGGTTTTTCAAAAAACATATTTTCAAAACTAGCACATTATTTGTTACCTACAACAACTGGTTGATTTGAATTGGCACCCACACAATAGACATATCCCATATTATTCTCATTACACAACATACATTTCCCCTATTATTCTCATTACACAATAGACTGTTCGACAACATAGGTATTCCAACAGAGGATGAACACCTTTAGTAAACACTCACATAACCAGATCAAAGATCAACACATCGATGTTTTCACGTGGTAAAACCCCTACAGGGAAACATACTTTGTTCTACATTGTTTTATTCCCCATTCATTGCTACTTGTCATGTCAAATTTAGTATAAGTTATAAATTTTTAGCATTATGTTGTTAAATGTTTAATATCTTATCTTAAAGGGATTAAAATAATGCTAGATCGAATGAATGAGATGGACTTAGTTTTGTGAGAGGGGGACAAAAGGAATTACACACATGTTTAAATGATTGCTTGATGACATCACTTAGCTTCAAATATTTTCATTTGAACCATAATTCATGTTAATATCTATTCTTCATGATTACTTAACTTAGTAGGCTACAAATTCAAAGTTTAATCCTCCCAAGAAAGCAAAAGGACAAATCTGGTGGAGCGCCACATGAACTTCCACATGTCCTTGGTTGTGATTATTTCGAGTACCTTGAAGAGTCGTGGAAATTGTGGATTGTACTGCAGAGTTCATGTGTATGCAAAACAGTTAGCAAGTACCAGTTGTCAGCCATAACATGCGAATATCGATGGTATTTTCTACACATCAACTGTCCAAAGGGTTACACGGATGAGGTTTTTCAAACAACACAATTTCAAAACTAGCACATTTTTTCGTTACCTACAACAGCTGGTTGATTTGAATTGACACCCACACAACAGACAAATCCCATATTATTCTCATTACATAGTAGACAAATCCCTTCTTTGTAGATAAGAGTCTAGTCTTCTGATCACAACTATGTAGATGGGTAAAGGTGGACATGTAAATAGGAAAGAGCTCGAAGGGCCTGAGATCATGGAGGCTTATGAAGACAATTTCCATATTTTTGATCGGGCAGGTTGGTATCTTTTCCGTACTAAGCTGGATGGTCATCATTACACTATAGCCAGGGAACTTTCTGAGAGTTTCAATGGACAAGGGCTTGAATTACAAACTTGGTCATGAAAGTTACAAAGGATTCCATAGGAGCTGCTTGCAACCTCTTGACTAATGGCGAAAGGTGGTTTAAAAACAAATTGATCACAAGAGGATATGTAAATTAGTTTCTGAAACCCAAACACAGAGACCCTAATTGGGCCTAAGTAATTCCCAGGCATTTGATTGCTAATGAATGGATGGAAGCCTTACTCATGCTTAAAATATTCATCACCTGTGAGGGGCGTTGTTATGTGGTATTTCTATTTCATCTACGATTTCTGCTTCATCTGGCAGGAATTAAGAGGATGAATCTACCCTATTATTTCTTGAGGGATCTCAACAGGATGGCCATGAAGGTCCAAGCAAACCCCAAAACCCCTCCTCACAGAATCTAACATCAGAGCTTGATTAAAGTACTTTTCAAAGCCGAGATAGGGAAATTGTAGAAGACTTGGGGTAAATTTTTGATCCAGTCAGGTTTTGAGAAGGAAGTGCATCCTTCTGCTGCAAAATGACATGATAAGGGTGCTAAGCCTGAACAAGAAACTTCATCTAGTGCTAGTCAATAAACGAATGCAAAGAAGAGAAAGATAGAAACTTGTGTTAAGGTTTCAGATGAACATGTGGAATCTCCCCCAACTAGCCAACAAGAAAATGAAGGGTCTTCTCATATCCTAGGTGGAGGTAAGCATCCATTTCCTTTTTCCCAGAAGGCTTACTCTAGAAAGACTGAAAGACATGTAAAACCTAGGGTATTGGGAGAAGATAAAAAACCTGAGACAACAGAGGAATTGGTAGAGACTGTACAACCTAAATACCATTCCCCAAAGGTCATTCCTCCCAGCTCAAGCTCTTCTCAAGACAATGTTTCTCAAAACAAGTTCAGGATGAAGTCTAAAGCAGTGTATAAACCTGCTATCATAGAGAAGGTCATCATCATCGATGAAGAGTCTGTTAAACCTATGAAGAAGTCATCTACAAGCAAGAAAATCCATATCACTAAGGATGAGAAGAATAAGTTCAAGAAGGGTGGTCTGATCATGAATAAAAAGACTATCAATGGAAAAAATAGAGTTTTTACCAGAAAACTGGGTAAGAAGAATATGAAAAGATCAAACCCTAAGATCGGATCTGAAGGGAATGAGCCTAAGAGAATGCAAACCTGATCTCAATCTAAGCAAACTAGAAAGTATAATTTAGAACTGCTGGCAGAAGCAACTTCTTCAATCTTTCATAAAAATCTATCCATTTGAAAATACCACCTCTAGGGTAAATCTGGTTTTTGAGATTAAAAGGATGGGGGATGGAAAAATATTTTTGTTTCCTATGTCTAAGGTATCATGCCCCTTTTTGGCTATGATAAGCTACAACCCAAGAAAATGAATGAGTTAAAAACACGCAGAATTGGTTTTTTGGAAGATCCCGTAGTCACACACAGAAAAATAGGGTTGCTACAGGAACACATGTAGCAATTGATTTTGCTGCTAAACTCGCCCAGTTTAATATTTTGGTAACGAAGGAGGGATATACCTATGGTAGCATCTTATGAAGCATGTTATAAATCTATATATCTTTTGTGGATCTAAAAGCTATATTGGGATACGAAGATAAATGCATATTGGGTACCACGATCAAGTTGTCAAAGGCTGGATTCGTATGGATCTTGAAGATCAATTATATCTGGGAAGGATTAAGAGGACACTGCAGTGCTATCATCTAAATGGAGAATAATTCAAGAAAATAGTGTTTTATCCAAGGCTGTTGCCTTGATCCTAGGAGGTTTTTTGCAAAACTGTTATTATTTTGTATATCAACAGTCAAAAGATGAAATTAATTTTGAGTTTTTGTAGGGATTAGTTTTGAGTTATCCTTGATAGTCAGGATCGATCATAAATACTTGTAACTAATTCAAAACACTATATATCAAATGATGTAGAAGAAGAAAGGGTTGAATCCCTATTTTGGCTTGATATTGTATTGTTTAAAAATTGTTTTGATCTATCTTGCCTGTGTAAAGACTTCAGTTGTTAATGAAATTGGTGGTTAGTATGTTATCTTTATTTGTTTATCATCTTCACATTTTCCTTTGAACACTTAGCTGATGTTATACGAGCTTATGAAAAATGCTTTTGTGCTGAGAAGGTTGCTTTAACAATTTTTAGTAATCTTTTCCACATTTGTGTTTTCTCTTTAAATCTTATTTAGAATGAATTCTAGATAAAGGTTTTTCCTCAGCTGTATAAAGACATTAAAGACAAGATTTGTTACTGGTGTATTTATCAGTATTTGTTTTTCCCTTTTCTCTCAATCACTTCACTTAATATTAAATTTTTAGCCTTCAGTTTTGTTTACCTGACTTGCTGCACTTAGGTGAGTGATGTTAATAGATCTGATCATTATTCCCTTTTCAAATAAAGCAAGGATTTATCCATCCTAAAACCCCTATTGAACATTTTGAAACAAGGTGTGCTAGGATTAACTCAATAGAAGTCTTGAGTTGACTTCTAACATTAACACCATTAACAAAGTGGAATTTAAAGAGCAATACAATTCTTTATCTAAAGTAGCCTGGAATGATTTCTGTATAACTACTAATTAGTTACAAGGGCACTCACACCATCCTAAAACCCCTATTGAACATTTTGAAACAAGGTGTGCTAGGATTAATTCAATAGAAGTCTTGAGTTGACTTCTAACATTAACACCATTAACAAAGTGGAATTTAAAGAGCAATACAATTCTTTATCTAAAGTAGCCTGGAATGATTTCTGTATAACTACTAATTAGTTACAAGGGCACTCACACAGTTCTGATGGTCGATTGGAGATGAGTCTCGCAAGTTGGCCTTGCTTCAATCATCATTATTTATATCTAAGTTCATGGACCTACACAAAGAGAATTAAACACCTTACTCAATTTTTTTTGACAGAAAGATAAATAAACATGCAATAACTACTTTAAATAACTCTATTAGGTGAGTCAAAACAACATCCAAGTACTGAAAGTAGATCAAATTGTTGAAATTGACATAGAATTTGGGGAAGAGAAAGAAGAGAGATCTTCAATTTACTAAAGGAAACAGGGATACATAAAATATATACCTCACCTCGCTGTCAAAACTGTCCATCACTGTTGTTTAGATTCCACCATCCCCAAGCCACTCATGACTCCTTCAAACTCCAATGTTGTTCTATGCGTGAGTGTAAGGAAAACTAGGAGGTTTTAGGCCTC
>CBVK0100944080.1:0-14800 GCA_900067695.1 Picea abies | reverse complement strand
AGCATCAAAATGAATGGAAAAATAGAGTCTTTTGCTACCCCAAAAGTCATTTTTCCTTCTCCCCCTCCCCCTATTTTCTCTGCCACGACTTCCTCTACTAAAGAATCTCATCTATAAGTACAAAGATAAGTTACAATATGCATACAATAGAAAGTAAAACATCAAATACTATTTTCATAAACATAATTTGAAAATATCTCTAACTTGACAATAACATCATGCAAGAAACCAAGGACATGCAAGGAGGATTAACAAAACTTTTTTCCTTCTTTGACTCTTCATCACCTCATTAAAATTTTTATTATTTAAGAACATGGGAGTTTCAGTGTAATTTTGGAACACGCGGGGGTTGTAATGTATGGAAAATGAAATAAATGATAATGAAAGTAATGTCACATGTTCAAACAATAATAAATTCAAACATCTAACATCTGTTAACTATCACCTCACACAACTTATGTCAAAAATCCCTTTATAATTATTATCATGTTATATCCACTGTCCAAAATTGCCTATGTATCAAGGGGAAGAGATTTTGCNTGNAATTATATCCACTGTCCAAAATTGCCTATGTATCAAGGGGAAGAGATTTTGACCAAACTGAAAATGATATTTGGGAGCTGGGAATAATTCATGAAAAATGAAAATATGAGGGGGTTGGCCTTGAACAGTTAACCATGGCTTGATTGGAACATAGTCCATAAAAAATATCCACCATGAAAAGCATCTCTTCAAATTCTACCTTTTGTTATATCTCTTTTATTTATCAATATATACTTCAGTTGCCAAATACTCATATCAAACTTATAGACGAGCATTTATTATCTCATTCAATAGGGGAAAAAGAAGATAGAATTAAAAATGATATATGAGCTTAGGGTTCAATGAATAATGAATGAAAAGTGGAAACATGAAGGACTTGCTCTTGTATACAATGAGTTTTTGCATTTCAATTAAAACAATCTGAGTTTTCCTTTCGTTTTCAACTTTATTCTCTAAATTAATAATCAAATATTCATGTACAAAGAATCTAAATCTGTAAAAAGTCTTCACCAATAACCAATCATCATAGAGCAACCATTTAATTGTGTCAACAAAATCAATATCACAATTTTGAAAGCTCCATGGCATAATTGTTCCCTTTTCTTTTTATCATTTCTATATATGCTAAATATAAAAAGAAAATATATATAAAAAGAAAATACTTAGAGCTTGAACCTTTATTCTTTAATCGAATTCGGTGAAAAATTATATATATGCATATATCGAATGCCATTATCAAACCTAGGAAAATTTGAAACCAAATATCACCCTTATACTTCCTTGCTAATATAATAGTCGTGAGCATGACAACTTATCTGTGTGAAGAAACAAGATTTCAACCAACATATATGAACCAAGGAAAAATATTCAAAATTCTCAACAGTCCGTAAGGAAACCAAGGGATTCAAGATCGAGTTATATTCCTCAACAAGTAAGGATAAAAACTATCTAAAAGAACACAAAGGCCATCGCTTGGACTAATAGCAAACCCCTTGCTAATTCGAGCTATTTTCTTAACATGTGTTGGTTCAAAACCCTAGGGTTTTAGCAGTGAAACATTTTCTTAACATGTGTTGGTTCAAAACCCTAGGGTTTTAGCAGTGAAACAGTCTAGGACTCTAAAGTTCTGCAATAATCTTCTTTAAAAACAAAAGATCAACCAACTCAGAGCACGACCTAGTCCTCATTTTCATGTGAAAATACACATGGATGTTAAACCAATCCAAGACACAAAACCCTTGTAAGTCAGGCTTCCATACATGAATTTTTTTATATCGCACCTGATTTCTAACAAACCCAAAACTCATCATGAAGTGAAACGACCAAAGACTGATAAAAAGTGAGAGAATATCACAATAGGGTAGAAAGATAAAATTATAAGGAGGTCTCAAGTGAAACCATGACACCATTATGCTTTAAATCCCTTAAATAGGAAACAATATAAATATATATAGAGGAAATAATCAATAGGGATTGTGTCCTTGACCTAGGCTTGGAGAAAAATGGAAAGATAAGAGAACCGTTATATTACCCTTTGGTTATGTTTCCTGGGAATAATAGAGCCAACAAATTGGACAATCCAACGAATCCAAAAGCCAACAACATGCTCATTCAGTCATCAAACAAAGCTATTTTCCAAATCATAACTACAAATAACAACATGCATTTGATGGGTACGTGCTAAGGTGGCATACCTTTCTCTGGAACTTGTCTTCCTCTAAAAAAATACGAGTTTCATTGCCAACAACAGTTACAGTTAGGGCTCAGACAACTCTATCTCTCCAGAGCTAAAAAAAATCAAGTGACAAAATGAAATGCCAAACATAGTGAGGGTGACAAACTTAATAAAATGTTCACGTCCCATGCATTGAATGCATGAGAGGCATCACATTCTCCAAAAAAATAACACATCAACTCACAATCCAGATCATATTTCCACTAACAACAACCACAAATTATATGCTGCATAACCATGCCACATATGCCAATATCACGTGTCCCATAATGATGTCATCACAATAACTCAATGCCAATTCAAATGACTACTGGAATTTACCAACTCAAATCCTTGAAATTAAACCACTTTCATTGCCATTAAACAATGTGACATGCATATACATGTTCATTAAAATAACAGAAGCAAGGTCCAAAAGGTGGCAAGTGCCATGCAATATCACCATTGATTAATACCATATGCACTATGTTTCAAAACTTCATATCCTTTAACTTCAACACACCACCTTTATGCTATAGGATCAAACAATTATCATATGAATGTGATATATTCATATAATATCAATTTTTTCATACATATGACAAACTATATAAAAATATACCATGTATAACATTTGCACAATGGACTTGTTTTTTCCTTTCCAAATATGTGATGTAACAAAACCGCCAATCTTATGATAAACAATTGATGAATAATATCCATTGTAAATAAAAATTCTTTAGTTGCTCCATAACCTTTTTGTGACCACCTCATAACATCTATGAATAAACTGAATGTAAGATGGAAGTTTCCTTGAATCTTTATGAACATAACCATTCATAGTCAGATCTAGGAAGAAAACAATATCACTACAAATTGTAAGTGAGACTGATCTCTTAACTATAAGTGAAATATAATCATGTTATATGCTCATGGAAACACATTAGCATACATGTGATACTCCATCTAAGGGGATATTTGGAAGTAAATGACCTTTCTTTCTTCCTAGGCCCCCCCACCTATAGTTTAATATTTATTTTTCATACATAAATAAAATTTTAATTTGTGCCCTACAACTATTTGTAGGCTAGTGGCTAGTTAGTGATTTTATGAGTCAACACCCCTTATGAGGTTTAGGCCAAGTATTTATTCCATATTCAACCTCTAAAGTTTCTAGTTCAGGAAGAAAGGATTATCAATAATGCATATCTTCCCAAGGTCTATCAGTTGTAGTAATGGCTTCAAGGATATCCACATCTGAAGTCAATTCAACATCTAAGAAATCATGTGAACTAGGAGGATTGACAACCAAAATGGGAAAAATGGATTGATCATATTCCATATAATGATGGAGATTTTGATGAAATCTGGTAGAGTTTATCAATAAAGACTCACAAATACTAAAGATTGTGGACCTACAAATAATGATATTAGACTCAAGTGGAAATTTATAGCACCTTAGGATAATAGGGGGAAGTAAGGGCTCCCGTGCCCCCATTGGATAAATCACATGATCAATTGTTAGGACCATGTCCCAAGAAGGAAAACATGAGTGTAAAGGCTCCTTCTTAGAAGCAATCAGACACCAAGGATATGATGCCACATAATTCACCTATGGTGGGGTAGAGTATAGCCAAGTACTAGGAACAACTGGGGTATCAAGGTCTAAAGTCAAATAAGGATATTGACCATCAGATGGAAGCTAGTCGATAGTGACAATGCTTCTATTGTGAGGAAAATGTATCGCCTGAAAGAACATATACACCAAAACATTCATAACATATACATAATCATGCCCAAGGAGCATATTGAAGTCTAATGGGCCATTCACCACTATTATATCGACTAGGATAGTCTTCTCACCTAATGTGATAGGAAACCGAGGAAGAATTCCTGAGGATTCACTCGGTATTCTATCAAAATATAGTAGCTGAATGGTAGCTAACACAAGCTTGGGAGAACCCATATATTTCCAAGTCGAGGAGGATATAATGCTTGCGGAGGCTCCTTCACTTACTATGCATCAATACATATTATATGAATAAACTTCAACCTTTATTTGGAAAGGTGTAGAATTAGAAAGGCAAGGCTCAACAATATTATTCCAATCAAAGGAAATAACTCTAGGACTTGGAGGGAGCATGCTTGAGGTGAGAGGAATGCCCCCTTGTGAAGAAGGTTTTGAATTAGCAATGTAGAAAACTTAGTCAGTGGACACATCACCCTCCAAAATAAGAGTGGGATCGACCAAATATTGCATTAGCTCAATGCTTGTTGACACATCATTCTCTAAAAGAAGAGTGGGATCGACTGAAGATTGCATCGGCTCGACCACTTCATCAATCAATGGTTGAATAGATTATTGGGAAACCAAAGGTGGTTCAGGAGTATAAGATCCTTGATACATGGACCACACCTTATGCACCTTTGGAATAATAGGGCATAGATGAGTAAGGTGATCTCCCTTGCAAATTTTACAAGGGAACGTAAGATTGAATCCTATTCATCTATATTTCTTAGCAATATCAATTCCCCCAACATGACTTGTATTGGATGTATGGTTTCCACCAACATGACTTGTATTGGATGTATGGTTTCCACCAACATGACTTGTAGCAGTTGGTTGCTTATCTCTAATATGACTTGTAGTGACTAGTTTCCAATCTCCAATATAACTTTCAGTGACTAGATTATTGCTCCCATCATGACATACAATGGTTGGTTGCTTATCTCCAACATGAATCATAGTGGATGGTGACTTGTCTCCAACATGACTTGAAGTGGTTGGTGATTTTTATTTTGATATTCTCTTCTTCTTCTTCTTCTTCTTCCGCTTTCTATTCCTTTTATACTTATAGTTACTACGAACTATACTTTCACGAGATGAGGTAGAAGGAGGAGGAATATATTTCACTAATGAATAAGGTAAAATATTAACACCAATTTGATGACCTGACATAAGGTGCTTATTTGATAATCCTTAAGAGCATTAGGAACATTTTAAGTGGACCAAAACCAAGCCATTATCCTAGCAATTAATCCAAGAATATTCAAAGTGGCCATAAAGGGGGCACCAACTATTCCAAAGAAAGGAAAAGAACAAGAACTCCAATGGGAAGGGGTACCTTGGTTGACATCCTCAAGAAATTTATCCATAATAGTCTTATTGCATAGGGTCTTCCCCTATAGATCTTTTCAATGAAAATTCAACCTCTTCAATTGGCTCTCGTGGAGGAGAGGAAATATGGTCAAGCCTCCACCTTTAAGGAGGTGACTCTACAGTTTCATGTGAAAGAACATGGGTGGTTCTAGAATAATGGAGTGGCTGGTTAGCCACTTTGAATCAAAGACTCGAAAGTAGCAAGAAACCAACAACCTAGGGCTCACCAAACAAATAAATAAAGAACACTCAACTAAAAGGTCTTGAGAGCAATCAACAAACAAACTACTCTCCCAATTCTCAACATAGGTTGGTTAGGTCCCAAGTCCAACACAATAAATAGATAGTCAAGAGTACCTTCTAAAAAAATCATATGGGTTGATTAAGTACCAAGACTAGCTAAAAAAGGTGCAAGAGATAGTTATGGAACCTCCACATAGCATTCACCCAAGGTGCAAGTTGTTCGAACCAACAAGGTATTCCAACACATGACAAATACCTTAAGCAACAACTCACACCACCAAATCAAAGATCATAAATCTAGTGTTTTTACATGGTTAAATCCCTCTAAGAGGGAAACAATCCATGACCCCAACCTATGTGGCCACTTGATGAAATATATTAATTTGGAAGAAAAATAATTTGCAAGAGAGTTTCTCACAATCGATCATCAACAAATGACCCTCCATGCTCTTTAAATAAAGGTCATGGACTAATCGAGTGTTAATCCATGGATCAATATAGTCATTAAGATTGAGGATAATATAAGCCATCAAATCACTCTATGTCTAGAACATATCACAACTATTGGATTACATAACTACAAATGCATACTAAAGAAACACACTTTTACCTAAAGACATTAGTCCAAGTTGATATTAACTAACTCCTAAGTGTCTAAATATCCTAACATCCCCCCTTAAGAACAATTTGGGATAGGATTGAAGGATTTACAAAGGTGACACAATAAGAGAAGGAAGGATTAGAGCATATCCCCCCTTAATGACAACTTCCTAAACTCTTAACATAGATCTAAGTTTGGAAAAATTCGCTTCTATAAGAGACTTTGTGAAAATGTTTGTAAGTTGATCTTCTATAAGGAAAAAGAGCACATCAAGAACTTGATAATGAATGAGCTTGCTGATGAAGTGCATTTGTAGCTCAATGTTTTTGCTGTGTTGATGTTGAATTCATATTTGGAAATCTTGATGGCATATTGAATGTCACACCAGAGGGTGGTCAAACGTTGCTGATGGAATCCAAACTATGAAAGGATCTCTTAAAGCCACAAGGATTCTTTAATTTTATTAATCACCGCTCGATACTCTACTTTTTCTAAATAAAGAGACATTGCTTGTTGTCTCTTATGATCCCAAGCAACGAGTCTATAAATAAGGCTGAAAACACAAGTTGTAGTATACTTTCTATCATTAGGGTCATCGACACATTTCGAATCAATGAAACCAACCAACAAAGGAGTCCCCCATGAACTATGATGTATTACAAACTACATTGTACCCTGGATATACCAAAGCATCCTTTTTGTTTCTTTCTAATGGCTTTCATGGGGTGTTTGCATATACCGAGCAACAAGACCAACATCAAAGAAAATATTAAGATGGGTATGAGTCAAATATAAGAGTCTACCAAATAACTGATGATTCAAAGTGACATCGACTTTGAGAGTAGTACAAGTGACATCAAATTTGACTCCAGACTGGAAGGGAAAAGGGGACAATTTACAATCTTCCATGTGAAATCAACGAATAAGGTCACATGCATATTTAGACTGGGAAATGCAAATTCCTTCCTTAGTTTGCAATACTTTGAGGTCAAGGAAATACTGTAAATAACCTAAGTCCGTCATTTCAAATTTCTTATTAAGGATGGATTTCACACGGTTTAAGAGTTTAGGGTCACTACCAATGAGAATAAGGTCATCAACATAAAGGAAAATTATTATGAGATGACTTCCTACTTTCTTGGTATAGAAATTAGGGTCAAAATGACATCTAGAAAATCTTGTGTTAATAAGAAAGCTGCCCATTTTAGAAGACCAAGCTCGAGGATATTGCTTAAGACCATAGAGAGATTTATTAAGGCGATAAACAAGACTAGAGTCACTTTGAACATAGCCAAGAGGTTGTTCCATGCATATTTATTCTTGCAAATCCCCAAGCAAGAAGGCAGATTTAATATCCACTTGATGGACCTCACAATTATGTGAGGTAGCAAGGGCTAAGCCAGATGGAATTCATTTTGGAAACAAGGAAAAATGTTTCATTTTATTCAATTCCTTCAACTTGAGAGAATCCTTTGGAAAATAACTTGACCTCATGTCTTTCAACTCTTCCATCTAATACATACTTATTTCTATACACCCATTTATATTCGATAAATTTTCTTCCTTTCAGAATAGGTACAAGATCCCAAGTATCATTCACCATTAAGGAACAATATACTTCATTCATTACCATGTCCCAATTTGTATGGCTAGAAGATTCTACAAATGTGTCTAGATCATGAGTCTTTGAAAATTGAGCCAAAAGAGAGGAGGTTCGTTGGAACTATGACCGTGCATGACACTGATTTGTATGATCATTGACAAGATCACTGACTACTTCTTGTGTTGAATGGACTCATATAGGAAGTGATGGTGCTGGTGTAGGTTCATGTTCAATGGAATCATCCGGATCAAGGTGAGCAGGTAGGGGTGGATTTTCATCCTCACTGGGATCATCTGAAGAAGAAACTAGAATAGGACCAAAAGATGGCAAAAACACCGAAGATTGGCCATAGGCTGAAGATGGCACAAACATCGAATTAGGCTTGTAGGCCGAGATATTTTCATCAAATTTAACATCTCTTCTAAAAATTATTTCATTGGAATGAGGTTTAATAAGTATATAACATTTTTCATCTTTAGAATATCCAACAAAAATATGCTTCTCACTTTTAGGATGTAATGCTTTCCTTTTTTCATCAGGAATGTGAGCCCATGCTTCACTACCAAATACACATAAGTGGATTAAATTTGTTTTATTACACCTCAACGTACCCTATATGTTTTTGCCAGATGTAGACCATCATATGAGAAGATTATGTGCCTTATTATATCTTGATGATCCAAAAGTGTGGTTGTATTTGCACTCATGTATTGTATTGGACCATGATTAGATGTTCTATGTATTGGTGGGGGGCCTATGTAGTCACTAGTACATTTAGAAATTTTTTTAACGATGTTTCGACAACGTTCCAATGAAAAACTACAGATTTTCGATGAACCCAATTCCATAGGTTCGTCGAAGCCTTTGCGTCGAATCATCGATGATTGTATCCATTTGTCAGATGTCCTATGTAGAAAAATTCCACATGGGAGATGTGGAGGGATTTAATCCACTAGCCTTTCATCGCAATGACGATGATTATATATAGATGTCATGCATTCGATGCAAAAGAATGCCACACAACATTTTGCAGGAAAGTTTTTTCCTCCAAATGACCATCGAAATACTAGCAGAATCCTTAGTTAGTGAGATGCTCTTGTGCGTAATGGATGTCAGAGTGCCGATGCGCACGCCATTGAAATTGCGACCTTATGGTGGGTCACCTTCATTGGAGGTGTGACGAATACGATGATACAGTCTATTAGAAGTGCAACGATATGGTGTTGTAAGTTTGTCAGAGTGGTGATGCTAGGGTGGGAAAAGTCCCTTAGTGTGGCAATGTTATGGCATGCAAAGTCTGTCGGTGTTGCGACAGGTGGGCGGGAATAATCCATCATAATACTAGCAGAGCGTTGAAGTTCATGGGGCATGTTTCGTCAGAGAAGAGACATGCATTGACATTGTTCGTTGGAGATTCAATGAGGAGAATTAGAGTCGGAGGTCCGATAGTGGGAAAATAAATTAAAAATAAAATTGAAATCGATGTTGTACATTGAAATCCAAGCTTATGATGCATTGGACATAGGGAGCATGTAGATGTGTTAGACTAAGAAGTCGAACAGATGTAGATGAAAATGTTCTCAATATATGATGATACAAATGATTAGGATTAGAGTTTCTATTATTGCATAAAACCCTAATTCAATCTTGTTAGAACCTCCACATCTGCACACTCACACTTAAGAAACACATGTTTTCTTTTAAATTGTAATTTCTACCCTTGTGCAAAATGCACGCCAGGCTTCACAAAAATGCACGCCCAAGTCTTAACACACCTGCAATTTGAGTGATTCAAGGTGTTGAGGGTGTCTTAGATAAATTTACACCTGTCTACATATTTATATTTTCATTTGCAAACATAAAAGTGGCTGTCGTGTAAAAGAAGAAAACTATGCCTTGTAAATTGAGAGACCAAAATAATAGAAAGTGACCGAATGGAAATGCAAGCACATGCTTCTATATAACTCCAAATTTAGTGATATAAGTTTTGGGGTGAAGTTAATAATATTCTAAATCTATATATATCATTTGGAGTGTTTTTTCAAATGAATAAGGTCTTCTACCTTGAACCAATATTCAAGACTTTTTGTAAAATGGAGGGTAAAACCGCCTTACTGTAAAATGTAGGCCTAAGACTCATATGACCTCCAAATTGATTGGTTCAAATTGTGGAGTTTGTATTTTATCATTTTACATCTGTTCATACCTTTATTTGTGCATTTTGAAACCAAAAACCCTCTACTATGAATAAATACTAAAAGCTGCATTGTAAATGCAAAAAAATGCATAAAAGAAAAAATGCATGAAAATAGGGCATGATGAAAAACACACTCACAAGGAAGAAAAATCCATGTATGGTGTTGGTAATTTACAAGTTACAGGACTAAGGATATGTTGTAAACCCTAAAAATTGTATACTAGGGTGTTTTGTGCCCAAAATTTAGTAAAGGGTTGAAATATACATTGGTTTGGATTACATACATCCATAAATATGTATTGTTACATTTATAACTCTAAATTTATTTAAAAGTTACTTGAAGTTGTTCTCAAAGCATAACTAGAAAAAATACGACATCATAGAGCCTATATATCTACATCTATAAACAAATGTAGGTTGTGTTAATGAATTAAAAAATTGTTCAACATATTGTGCTTGAAGCTTCCTATTTTCTTCTAGAAATTCTTCAACCTCTTGACAATTGACAACTTTGTCCTTTGGTAGTTTTCCTGCTCAATAATAGGAATGCTTCTTATTTCTGCATCATTTGACATAGACTTCCAAAAGTGAATTATAAAATAAAAATCCAAACTATTTACATTAAAACCATCTACTAATAAAGGAGACCTTACCATGATAGGAATGTAAACTGAACCTTGTATACAACTTTACCATGAAGTGTAACTATATAAATGCTCTAAAATTAGTAGAAATTTAAAACTGTATTTTTTTTTTCTAGGATAGAGGCAATCTTTAGGGTGAGACAAATACCCCACAATTCCTAAAGCTATGTTTGTTTTTATAGGATGGATGTAATATTTAATGTGAGACAAACACCCTACAACTATTGGAATTTGCTAGGAACATGACCACATTGAACAGAGGTTAAAAACAAAGTTTTGTTCTAATATTGAATATACATAAATTATCATCAAAGAAAACTACTAGGAAATGGAATCAACAATATCAACATGAATCTTTAGCAACTATGCACACACACACACACACACACACACAAACTAAAATGGAAAGCTGAGTACTAACCACCTTTGTCCATGAGCTCGATGAGGCATGAGCTAGTACAACCACATCACACATAGGATATTTGTTAGTTACATTTCCATTTTAAAGACCTACAAAAATCATCAAAGAATAAAAGGTTATATGACTGCATAATAATTAAATAAATAAATAGACATATCAATATGTTCGAGACTCTAGAAAGGATGAAGTGGAATAATTGAATGAGCTTCTCTTGGTTTTGAGAATAATTTATTCTCTAATGAACATGGCCAACCACGTGAATTTTGTCGTAGTGATTTCTATTGTTGCATAAAAACCTAATTCAAGCTTGTGAGAGCCTCCACATCTAAAAATGCACACTCACACTTAAGAAATAAATGTTTTTATTTTAAACTATAATTTCCGCCTTTATGCAAAATGCATGCCAGACTTCACAAAAATGACTTATACCTTGAACCAAGATTCAAAACTTTTTTGTAAAATGGAGGGTAAAACCATCTGATTGTAAAATGCATGCCTAAGACTCATATTACCTCCAAATTGAGTGGTTCAAATTCTGGAGTTTGTATTTTATTATTTTACATTTGTTCGTAGCTGTAGTTGTGCATTTTGAAACTAAAAACCCTCTATTGTGAAAAAAGGCTAAAAGCTTTCTTGTAAAAGCAAAAGAACGCATGAAAACTGGGCATGGTGAAAAATGCACGCCCCAGGAAGAAAAATGCATGTATGGTGTTGGTAATTTACAAGTTACAGGACTATGGATATGTTGTACATGTATGGTGTTGGTAATTTACAAGTTACAGGACTATGGATATGTTGTAAACCCTAAAGACTATATACTAGGGTGATTTGTGCCCAAAATTTAGTAAAGGGTTGAAATATACATTGGTTTGGGATTACACACATCAATAAATATGTATTGTTACATTTATAAATTTGAATTGCTTTAAAAGTTACTTGAAGTTATTCTCAAAGCATAACTAGAAAAAATCTGACATCATAGAGCCTATATATCTACATCTAGAAGCAAATGTAGATTGTGATAATAAATTAGAAATTTGTTCAACTTACCATGCTTGAAGCTTCCTATTTTCTTCTATAAATTCTTCAACTTCTTGATAGTTGAGAGCTTTGTCCTTAGGTAGGTTTTCCTACTCAGTAATAGGAATGCTTCCGATTTCTTCATCATCTGACATAGACTACCAAAACTGAATTATAAAATTAAAATCCAAACTATTTACATTAAAAACCTCTGCTGATAAAGGAGAACTTACATTGATAGGAATGCAAACTGAACCTTGTATAAAAGTTTACCATGAAGCATAACTATAGAAATGATTTAAAACTAGAAGAATTATGAAATTGTATTTGTTTTTCTAGGAAAAATGCAATCTTTAGGGTGAGACAAACACCCCACAATTCTTGAAAATGTGTTTTTTTTTATAGGATAGATGCAATCTTTAAGGTGAGACAACCACCCTACAACTATTGGAATTTTCTATGAACATGACCATAGTGAATAGAGGTTAAGAATTTTTTTTGTTCTGATATTGAATATACATAATTTATCATCAAAGAAAATTATCATGAAATGGAATCAACAATATCAACATGAATCTTTGGCAGCTGTGCACACACACTAACTAAAATGAAAAAATGAGTACTAACTACCTACGTCCATGAGCTCGATGAGGCAAGAGATTGTACAACCACATCACACATAGGCCAGTTGTTAGTTTCATTTCCATTGTGAAGACCTACACAAATCATCATAGAATAAAAAAACTACACGACTGGATAATAATTAAATAAACAAACAAACATATCAACATGTACGAGACTCTAGAAAGACTAAAGCGGAACACTTGAATGAGATTCTCTTGGTTTCAAGAATAATTTATTCTCTACTGAACATGGCCAACCACATGAAGGTGGAAGCTCATTCTCCCCCTTTGAATCACTCTCAATTCCCCATACCCAATCTATCTACTGGAAAATAATTGAAAGTGGTATGGTACAATTCACGCATAGAAAGTAGCAAAACAAAAATTAAGGGTAAAAGAAAGAAAGAATGTATGTACAGATAGGTGGTTTTGTACATACAAAACATATAAGATTCATCCATAAGAAAATAGCAAAACAAAAAATTGTAGCAAGAAATAGTTTATATTACTAAATTTTAACATCAAAATATGTTTCCATTATACATGTTTCTCATAATATATACAATCACCCTTTTTTATTATTATCAGTTTTTAGGTTTTCATATATTTGCAGATTGGCTCATCCATTTCTTGATCCACTTTAGTTGTTGGGACCTCTCTTGGTGCTGATTGAATATGCATGCTTTGACGCATTGTATGTATAATCATGTACTCTCCATGTCGTGCATGTTGTTGCTGAGGGGCATCAACTACAATAATTAAAAGGGTTAAATTGATATGGTTAGTTATTATTCAAATAAGTAGTTCATTAATACAAATATCAATACAATGTTCTTTACCAAGTTGACTAGTTGAGACCATTGGTTTGGTTTCCATGTATTCCTACTCTTTCCAAGCATCCTCATCTACATGCTCTGCCATTGAAACAAGAAAAGTTATAAGTACATCATCTGCAGGTAAATATTAATAATTGTAATCTATACTTCTAATTTTATAGCCATAATACCATCATGGCCGGGCTGTACACCACCATTATCGGGCTGTACTCCACCATCACGGGGCTACTGTCCATCGCTGGGTCATTATTTTTGTTTCTCTCTTACTTTAAATAGACAAACACATTCATTTATGGGCGAAATAAATCATGAATAGATTTTACAAGTAATCGACAATTAAAGTCTATTGATCTTACTTACGATGTCGTTCAAAGGGGTAGATTGTGTTTTCCTCATGCTTTGTCGATGTTCAACCATGAATTGAAAGATGAACTTGAAACCGAGCTAGAGGTCTTCTTCAGTGGTCACAATTTTGAATTGAGCCCCCTGCATTGCATAAGATCTCAAATTTGGCTTATTGGATGGGATTAAATAAAGTAGGATGATGATAGGAATGATATGGTTTAATTATTTGGTACTTACAATTCATGCTTTTAGTTTCATGTAACCACCATGAGGAAGTTTGTGCTATTCATGTTTTTATAGTCTTTCCTTGGTTTCTTTTGACATGTCTTGGAGCCTATGAAAAGTTTCCAATAGGTTGTATATGGCAATTTTTATATAGAACTAGAGAAAATTCATCATATTGAATTCAAAATATCATATACCTTCCTAGACCAGGTGGTGTCTTTCCTTATTTTCTCATTTTTTTCTCCTTTGCATTCTCCAATATATTCTTCCACTCACTCTTGGGAATCATCGGAGGATGCTCATACCTAGGGTTTGTTTGCAAATAAACCCTATATTGATCCCTCACATATTTCAAATATGTATCAGCCAATGAGGTGACTCCATTTTTGTTGAAGGTTTCACCAAATAGGCTGACCAAGTGGTCAATAAGATCATTTTTCAAACTAGTATCCTAAGCATTCCACTGTGTGTATGGTGGGTCCAAAAATATCTAAGTCCTTGTCATTCATCTGCTTAAAAAAATGTTGTTTCCGACGAAACAATATGATCAGTAATTTAAAATAATCAGAGATATATATGTTTCAATTAGATAATAGGAAATAATTAAGACATTCATAAATATCTG
>CBVK0100944064.1:0-13142 GCA_900067695.1 Picea abies | reverse complement strand
TTACATCATACATGTGCATCACTTTCACATTTAATATCTTTCATACCTAATTGGTATTACTATCAGGCTTCGTGTCAAGAAGCTTCACAATGCATTAAATCCATGCACTCAAGCATAAACACATACAAGCCTAACCAAACATTCATCATGCAAGCTCATTGCTTGCACCCTTTTCCATGTCATTCACACACATGGACATATCAAACTTCTATATCCTTCTCCCAAGGATCTTCCAAGTCATCCTTATGACAAGCCTCATAGGAACACTCAACGTTGAGTTTCCCTCTTAGTTGAGAGCTTACAGACATTCACATGACATCCACATGGATGTCGAATCAGACATAGTCATAACCATGTTCCCTTTTTATACGGTAACAGCTAGCAAAAAAACATTTTTGCCTCAACCTCCCTGGAACATTACCCAACTTATAAATACATTCTGGGCAATTATAACCATGCCCAAGGTAACAAAATCAGCCAAACTAGCTTCCAATTATATCTATATGGCTACCATCAACCACTGGATGTCAATCTAACCCCTTGGGATTCTAGCACTGCCCCAACACTTCCTTTACCACATTCAGGATCAACATTTAGTCAACCATTTTATCTTATCTTTAACAATAATGTCTAATACCATTTGGACTACTTACTAAGTATCCTAGTTCAGAAATCCAGAGTAACTTTAGGTCAAGATCGGTCTTGACCATTACATCTAGAGTTTATTTTCCTGTTGTTCAACATAGTCAGGGACGAAGGCCATTCTCCTCCTCCCACAAGAACTCTGGCAAATTAGTTTTCCTATCCACCAAGCAAGGGAGGTTGTTTTGATTTCTCACTCAATCACTCTATAATTCTACAGCTTCGTTTATCAACTTGATTAGAAAAAACCTATCCAACAATTTATGTACCCAGAAACAAAATTCGTTTGAATGCTCTCCCTTTTCAGGGAATGGTCACCAGACTCATTCCTCTGATCATGAGGGGTTATACACCTATACTAGGTTTAACCCTTCATTAAAGCAGTAATCATTACTGCTATGAATTCTTTCCATCCGTTCACATTGCTATTTTAGTTTAAATATTAGTGTTCTTCAACATAATCCCACTCCTATAGGATCGGCAATCATTTCCCAAAGAAATGATAGGCTTCCTTAAAGTACTTCAAGAATATTTTCATACGACTCATGCATGAGCCCAAGGCCAAGTGTTTTTGTCATGCTCTGATACCAATTTGTAACACACCCGACCCCTAAGTGCTCTTTTAAGGGGTGGGGTATCATAATTTTGCTTTCCTTAACTCTCTCTAGTCTCCCCTTTTCTTCATATTGCAGGTTCTTCCAAACCCGTGGGCTCTTTCATGGCCCCTTTGAAGGATTTGAGCAACGGGCACTAGCTTTCCAGGCTAGCCCCTTCATTCATATGACCTCAGGCTGTGACCACACGCCTATCCAAAATATGCTTCGCAACTTCACAGGTCGGGTATTTGCATGTGAGTCGACCCTGACTCTCCCAACTCCCGAACTAGAGCCTAGCGCATACTAGCTCCTCCCTTAAATCTTTGTAAATGTGACCCCTCAATGTGACCTGGGGCCAATATTCTGAGTGCTTCGGGACTTTGGGTTTCACGAGGTTGGAGGACTCTCACCTCTCTTCTTCTGACTCCTTTTTTTTTAAGTTCCTCGGGACCAGATCTATGGTCCACGCTCCTCTTGCAATCCAACGGTTCAGATCAACTCGCAAGTTCTCACAACTCTGCCTTTGACTTTCCTGATTTGCGAGTCAACGAAATGTTGATCTCTCGCCATGTGTCTTGTCTCGATGGACGACTAGGATTGTTGTGGCTCTCAACTCCTCGGGTATTCGCCTACTGAATTCTCCTCCGACTTAGAATATTTTCTAAGTATTCAAAGGCCTCGACCTTTGCTTATCCTACGAGTCTGTATCCTTGGATCTTGTCGACACTTTTGAAAAGTGCTATCCCTTCTAAGCTTGATCCTTAGGGGATTTTGAATTCCCATGCACTCCTTGTGTTAATCCGCTCATGTCAGATCGACATTCCATGGCCTTTCTCAATCCAACGGTCCATATTACATCTCAACTTTAGGTTTTATAATTTTAATTGCACCAACGTGCGATTCTCCTGATGTGCGAACTCTGATATCTCCAATCCGATGGTCAAGGAGGTTCCCGATAGATCCTTGGATCTATGGTTCAAATCACATCGCTATTTCGAGTTTTAGACTTCAAAGAATCTGTCCCCTTCACAATGATTACCAACATTCGATGAACTTGCGAAGGCTGAAGGAGTCGAGGCATTAATGCCTATGCTCCTTCTTCAAACCTAACAGTCATGACAGACCTCGGATCCTCCCAAATGGATCTTGTCCATTCATCTTCCAAATGAAAGAATATTCCCTTTCGATACTTGAATCTTCCTATCCTTCCTGAGATTCGTCAGTTATGAAGGACTTAAGAGCGTTGTGCTCTTTCTCCTGGACTTAACACTTAGAAGGGTATTTTGCACACATCTTGCGCTCCTTCATCAAGTCTAGAACTTAAGTGGTTCTCGGTCTCTACTTGCCTCACAGAGAGCCTATACATATATGCACTACCTCTCCTGAGCTTAACAACTTCATCCTCCAAGGGACTCAGAACGACTAGGAGGGTCGGCATGTGTACATGAAACTGTACCTAAGGTTGATGAACTCACATTTTGTGGCTCTAGCTTAAGCCACCACAGGATGCAGGCATCTACGAGTATAAAAACACCTTCAATTCATACAATTTCCTACTTGCCTAATTAAACAATCAAGCAGACATAAAAGGGATACAATATAACCATTAAACAATCATGCACATCCCTGAAAACATTCACAGTATATCCAATTTCATTACACATTTGCAGCTCAATTACACAGGGTAGGAGAATACTTATCTATTACAAGTTGCAGCCATCTAACTGACTGTGGGTGTGTGCCTTTCCACCCAACCATAGTCTCAAAGGAATTCATTCTTAGCACTCTGGACACCCCCGTTCCAAGCCATGATATCACTAGGGAACTATGCCATCTCTCAAAGACCTTCTCTCTGCCACAGTGACCCTGAGAGATTTATCAGATGCTTCCTCAGCATCAAGCTCGCGTTCTGGTTCTTCAGGTCGTGTTCTGAATCTCTCTATCACAATGACCCTGTGAGTTTTATCAGATGCTTCCTCAACATCAAGTTTCTGTTCTCGTCTGGTGTCTCCCCTCTCCCGATATTTGTCGTGTCTATCTTACCTTCCCTCCTTTGGAAGGTTTCTGACCTATCTTGTTCCTTCTGTCAGAAGGAAGCTCAGGTTTGTAGGTCTCTATGGTACTTCGGGCTGACATCCTGCAACTAAACCATGCTTCCTTTCACGGGGGTCGTTGATAATTAAACCATTGGTCCTCTCGTCATTAATTGATTTCTTTCCTCTAGAGATATCATGGCTCGTACTTCATAGCTTCACCCCCCCAACAGTCAATTATGGGATATTTAACAATAATGCATTTACATCGTCCACATGCCTTAGCATGGTAATCCTATTTTATGATCAATTACAAGTTGGGGGAAACAGGGTGTTACACTGAGCCAGTATTTGGTTGAAGCCAAGGCAGTTCCAGTGGGTGGCAGCGAAGCATAGTTGGATGTGATTTGTCTCAGGTGATGAAGTAAGGCTGTAGAGATATATAGATTATGATTGAGAAGAGAGTGTAGTAGACAGATTGAGCACCTCAGGGTGCTGCTTCAACTTGGAATCGGATACAATTTCTGGGATAAGATGGAAGCACGCTTTTGTAGCACTCATTAGAATAGAGATGAAGTATGTCACAACTAGTATCGCAAGTTGTGAAGCAGTGTGGCTTTGGAAACTTCTTGCAAGACTTCATCCGAGACATGGTATAGAAGGGTTCAGTGAAGCTCCAGTCCTTATCCACAGATGAGCAAATTATAGATATCCTTCCAGAGTGGCCATGTTGATTTGGTTGAGGAGGATGATACACAGGATTAGCCATATTGATTTGGCTAGTGATGAGCATTGATGTTTCAGCATCGGGAAGGCGTTCTCCTAGATTGGTCATGCACGGGGCTATGCTAGTGTTGACATGACCAAGGAAGAATGATTCATTCACTCATGGGGCTCTTCTAGTGGTGAATGGCCCAGGTATGTTGATAACATCGGGCAGACGTTCCCCCAGATTGGTCATGCAGGGGGCTATGCTAGTGTTGATATGACCAAGGGGAGAATGACTAATTCACTCATGGGGCTCTGCTAGTGGTGAATGGCCCAGGTATGTTGATGTTCTTCGGGTTTGGGTAGACATTCTTTCTAGATTGGTCATGCAAGTGGCTATGCTAGTAATGATATGACCAAAGGAGAATGATTCACTCATCCACGGGGCTTTGCTAGTGATGAGTGGCCCAGATAAGCATAAGGCAGATATTATCCCAGATTGGTCATGCACGGGGCTATGCTAGTGTTGATATGACCAAGGGTAATGATTCATTCACTAACGAGGCTTTGTTAGTGGTGAATGGCCTAGGTGTAGTCCTTCTCCTGTAAAGAGTGGATGGACTCGAGATGTTATCACATGCACATTCTGGGATGGAATGCATGTGCGGAGATGGCACATCAACATGGCTCATGAAGACAACCTTTCTATGACAAAATAAATCCAAGTATGGAGAATGCCTCCCTCGTTGAGAGGGAGTGTTGGAGATTTTCAACTTCAAGCAGTAATTCTCCACAAGAAAGTACAAGAAGACCCATCTACACCATTATAGAAGTCCCAGGAAGAAGTTGAAGACCCAGGAAGAGAAGTCAACCCACATGAAAAATAATAATAAATTTGAAGACCCATAAATAAGAAGTCAGCCCCAGACTGGCGCCCAGATCAGTATAAATACAGGACTGGCTCATTTCATTTTGGCAAGCAGACAACTCCTTCTACAATGCACACAAAGCAGTTGTAGCTGCAGTTTTGGCATTTTCACTATTTTTTGGGTTACTAGTTATCTTGGAGAGTGCGCCACACTTGGATAATATCTTTCTTGGTTATTCTTGGTCATATTATTGAGGGAGTAGGCTAACTCGGGAGAAAACATACTCGTTTTTCAGGGGGAAAATGGGCCTAAATCCGGCCAAATTTTCATGGGTAGCCCGATTTTCGCATGGATCAAAGTTCCATGCATTTTAGAATGCTACCCTAAGGGTTTTTCCCCATTTTAAACCAACCCATATGCTCAGAAAATCGATCAAAGTTCTGGATTGGCCGAAAATTTAAAATCGCATCGTCGGAAAACCTACCAAAAAAGTAACTCGGGAGGGAAGATTGCTCCTGAGTTAGCCCACTCCTATTATTGAGTAGCTAGGTCTTGGTGATGCTAGCCTTGGGGAGGATCTTCTTTGTATGGTATTTTGGCTATTGTTGGTGATGTACTGGTAATATCTTGGACTAAATTCTTCTAGAGAAAGGTTGTTGGGTTTTCTCCCAAATTTGGGTTTCCGAGGATAAACTCTTGTGTTATTTTGTTGTCTTCTTGTGTCTATTGTGCATGGTTAATATTTCTAGATCTTGTTATTTCTGTTGCATTGTTATAGTTGATATTTTCAGTGTATAGTTATTCTATGATAATTGTTGTATGAAAGTGAATATTGTTATTGTTGAAATATTGTAACTGCAAAGAGTATTCTATTTATTATTGAGTCATTATTCATTAGATCAATCCCCTTTTGTGGATTGATCATGTCGGGCATTGTAATTGACCAAATCCCTTTTTGTGGATTGGTCAAACCCTAATTGTATTATGCAAATTAAGAAGTCGGCTCCCGAGACTAATTAAAGTGGTTTTAACCACTAAGAAGACAATTTGGCCCTGCCCAGTGAAGAGACACCTTTCCAACGCCCGCCAGCTAGTATAAATAAAGGAAGCCATCGCCTCATTATCTCACTCACTCATTCACTCATCAAGTGGGCAAGTTTGGAGAGTTGTAGTTGGGAGAAGAATGAAGAGAGAGGCGCATTGCTCAATGTTGGATATTCTCTAGTGTTTTGGTTTATTGTCTTGGCATTGTATTGGCTATCTATATTAAGGAAGTTTTTGTTGGGTTTTCTCCCCCATGAGGGTTTCCCGGGATAAATGATGTGTATCTTGTGATTGTGTTTCTCTCAGTGATCTTACCTATGTTATGGTTATCTAGTAAATTAAAAAGAAACCTAATAATAGCTCAAAACTTAACATGGTATCAGAGCTAAGCTGAAGAGAGCACCTTTCACTGGATAAGCAAAAACGTCACTGTTGTCGTACAAGAAAATTAGGGCTTTTTGTTGGAGAGGATTTTTTGCCTAAAAAACATCTAGAAAAGTGTGCCCTACCCTAGTGAATCTTTTGGCAGCTTGAGCGCACCTTGGACAGAGCCTCCAGAAAGTCAAACCCTAGTTTTGACTTGTACCAGAAAACTATAAGTACCAGAAAACCAGAAAAACCAGGAAACCAGAACCAGTACCAGAAGTACCGGTCCAGATTTCCACAAGTCAAGTTTCAAGGGGGAAAACTTGAAATTTTTGAAATCTAACAACTCCAGCAAACTCGCCTCAGCCCGGCGCATCTAGTCCCTGGATCGGAATTTGAAAATTTGAAGTTTGAAAAATTAGAGTTTTCTCATAAAACCCTAAGTTGCAGTTGCAGTTGCAATTTCAGAATCAGTTACAATATCAGTTGAAGTATCAACAGCAATACCAATTGTAGTCACCCTTGAAGGTTTTAAAAGGGTTGGTAATTATTACCGTTGCTACCAGATGGTGCCACTACCTGCAAATAATATCAGAGGTATGTACTCACATATGTTTAAATTGTTAAGATTTAAAGGGTATTTGTAGGAGAAGGGATATCTTGCCATATATCCAGAAGGATATCAGATCCAACACATTTAGAGGAATGATGCAACCCAGGTTTGATTATTCTGATATACATCTATTTTGTTATGACATTATTTTGATCTAGGTATTTTAGTAAGATATCCATTATTATTAGTTTTGTCATTATTTCAATAACTTTATAATAAAAATGTTAAAGGTGAAAATTACAAAGAGGAGTTGAACTTAAATTTCTTATAAAGAAATCTCAAAATTCACTATGGTATGTGCATTAGAAGTTGTTTCCTTCACACATCATTTTTTGTGATGATAGTATTTGATTTTAAACTCACTATGGACACAATATGTACGTTTTAATGTGGATTAAGAGGTATAAAAGAAGAAAGAGTATAATGTAGGATGAATCTCCACATAAAGATATATCAATGTATTAAGATAATTTGCAACATCATATAAATAATAATTGAAAATAAAAAAACAATTTACATTGCATGTTAAAAACAATTTATTATGTTTATAGTGATAAAATATTTTGTTAAGATCGCAAGTTTAAATTGATGTAGGAAAAGGGTTCTTTATCCCACAAACAAAAAGGTCTTATACACCTATTTGATCTCTGACTTATCTTAACCTTAAAAATAAATTAAAAAATAAATAATAATAATAATTATTATTATTATTATTATTATGGAAAAGGATATTGTAATATTAATAATATATAAACTTGCACAATTTACATTTAATATAATATGGTATTATTTTTTTAATAAATATTATGTATTTAATATTATTAAATTTAAGTAACAACATAATTTTTTAATATAATGTAGTCGAATTTAAGTAACAACTTCATTTATAATATTCTTCAAATTTGAACATAGCTCATTAATATCACATTATCCCAAGTACTAAATCACAACTTAAAATATAATAATATTTGGAAATCGTAAGTTTCCCGTAGAAATATCACAAGTTAGGTGAGCATACCAAACCAAATTTCAATATTTTAAATGTGGCAGTTGAAAATGTTGGAATATAGCATGCCAAGCCAACTCCTTTAGTTTTGGTTTGGTGGAAGAGTTCGACTCATTAATATTTCTAGATAATAATTAAATAAGATTTTTTTTAACGAGAAGTTCGTTGCAAAATCATAGGGTAATGTATGGAGTCATCCTTTGTCCATAAATCACGCCATACAAAACACAAATTGCAATCTCCCTCTTCCTTCGTGCATGCTATAGATCTTGTCCCATGGAAGTTTAGAAGAAATTTAAAATTTATAAATAATGCATTGTTGTTAAAATTTTGTAATAGATATTGTTTTTTTATTTTGAATTTTAGTATCTTTTTAAATTATAATAAGAGTTTTATTTTTTATTCATGTGTAAGGTAGTAAGTTAAGTTTAGTTCAGTTAGAATCTAGAAGTGATTCAAATTTGGGTAACTTCCCTAATGACTTAATTAGGGAGGAACAAAGGGTTTCAAGAGGGAGATCGAGGTAAAACTACCCTTAGAGGTTTATACATTATTTATGGTTTGTTAATTACATGATCATTATTTAAACACAATAATTGCTAGATGAGATAGGATGTGAATGGTTTTATCTGGCTTTGAAATACAAAAAGGTATTATTGTTTCGAGAATGAGAACTCATTTTCATCAATAATATTTTAAGATATCATAAAATAGGTGTATTTGATTGTTTATTCTTGTTAGAGATCCTCATACATTGAGATTTTGGAAAGGTATATTGCATTTCTATTAAATAACTTATTGTATTTCTACAATAAAAAAAATCATCATATATCCAAATCTAGCTCCATATAGAATCTGTTGTCTTATTTTCTCGTTATTCACATGGATTAGCATAAATATATGAATCTTGGTGACTTTTGAAAGAGAACTCAATATCAAATATTTTCTACAAACTAAAGCATAAAGTCTTGCTCATAATACAAATTCATTACTGTGTTTAGTAACTTTTTTCTCACCTCAAATATTAAAAGAGCCTATTCTCTTCGTATTTCTTCATGGGATGCCTATTCTCCTTATATTTCTTCATGGGACTTTGACCAAGCTCAATCTTATATCTCTTAATTATTTATCTTTTTTAACTCCTCGAACCAATATTAAATGTTAATGTAGTTGTTTCCACTTTTTTTTAGCATTGCTTTAAATTTTCTATAATATCTTATTTCTCAAATCTAACTCCTTATATTTTTCTAACTCCTCATGTACTTGCTTACCCTTTTTTTAGATTTATTTTAAATTTCTCTTTTTCCTTTTGTATACCTTCCTTTCCAAATCCCAACCTTTCTAACTTGTAGACATTATATCAAATTAAATTAAGAACTTTCTCTATCATTATGAAAACGTAATCTTTACCTAAATTCCCATCAAACATGTAACTACTCTTCAAGTGAAAATACCTATGTCAAATACAATTTTGAAATTTTATATTTATCTTTGTTTGTTAAACACAAAATTCATTACAAATGAATTTGTTTATTATTCATACATACATATGTATTTAGAAAGCGAACTTACAATTGATAATATTGGAGAAATGTTGAAATTATGAGAGAAGTGAGAACTTACCATAAGGTTGTTGAACATCAAGGCTAAAAAACAAATGCACTTACCCAATAAGTTGATTTTTTTGTCTTTTCTTGGAGTTCACACTTCCTCCACTCTCAAATATCCTAACTTCTCCTTCATGCTTGCTAATGTTTCACAAAGGAATTAAAATTTAATTATGAATATCAAATATTGAAGCATTGAACTTTGAAGACACACGCGTGTGCGCACACAGACACACACACATGCGGTTGGGAAACATACCAATGGGCTGAAAACCTGGTGTTAATGCAATCTCGACTCAATTATGGCAAGAAGAGGGTGTCATTATATAATAAATAGATAATACATCAATTTCAATCAACACCACTCACAAAGATATAGACAAGAATCTTAATCTGCAGAATAGTCCTATTACTTGAGAAAACAAACAAACATGAGGAAGCATAATTGACAAACACCACACAAAGTGGGAGCATACCCACCAAAATTTGAACCTAGGTCATCATCACAACTCCTCCAAGTTCCCACTAAACCATAATCCAACAAGCTATATGTGTGTGTGTATTATATACACACACACACACACACACACACACACACACACACACATTACTACAACAAAACATGCCATTAGCACCAAATTTTAGTGCAATTTTTTTCCAAGTTAGAGCATTTCCTTGACGCAGAATCAACACTATTGTGTTTTTTGTATTATAACCCTACATTTGCGTTGAATTTTCACTTTGTCGATATTTGTGTTGGTTTTAGCAACGATTTTAACATCGACAAGCAGTGCTAGTGCCAACTATAGCACCATAAAAAACGCTTAATTTAGAGTTGGATTTAACACCTGATATTGCTTCAAATATAGCTTTTGGTTTATTACCAAAGGTATCATTTTCTTGGTTTGTATGTGCTAGAAAAAATCCAAAATTGTGTCCACTACAACACCAACTTTTGATTCTAGTATAGCTTCCACTTTAGCGCCTGATTTTGCTTCCTATATAGCGCTCAATTTTGCATTGAGTTTGCCTTTCATTTTGATGCAAGTTTGACATCCACTTTAACATCAGTTGTTGTTTCCAGTTTAGTGCCAAGTTTTGTTTCTTTTTTGAAACCAAGTTTTGCTTCCACTTTAATACCAATTAGTGCTTCCAGTTTAGCACTAAGTTTTGCTTCCAATTTAGCACCAATTGTAGATTTTGGTTTAGTGTAGATTTTTGCTTCCATTTTAGCATCGAGTTTTGCTTCCACTTTAGCACAAAAGTTTGTTTCTATTTTTGCTTTTGTTTTGATTACACTTTAAAATTGTATGTTGCTTATGGTTTAGCGTAGACTTTTGCTTCCATGTGAGTGACAAGACTTGCTTCCACTTTAACATTGAGTTTTGCTTCCTTTATAGCTTCCACTTTAATATTGGGTTTAGCCTCCACTTTAACACATTTTGCACCAGGTTCAACTTCTATATTAGTACCAAGTTTTTCTTTTATTTTAACATCAAGTTTTGCTTCTAATATTGCTTATTTGTTTGCAACCATTGCATAGATGAATTTGTATTGAGATGAATTTGTATTGAGATAAATTTAATATTTAAATGTAAATGTTATTATATCCATTTCATTAATTTAAATTATGTTAATGAAGTATATCAAAATTTTAAAATAAATTATAAAAATATTAAACAAATATCTCAATTAAATTTTACACCATAAGACATATTTAGACATTTAACGAGAATGAATAACATTCATTCAAAGTAAAATGAAATTCACATCCATCAAAACAAGCTCATATATTATAAACAAGGTAAAAATAGCAATATCACCATAGAAATTCATCATAAAAAAACACCTACAACTTCCAATATATTTAAGCAAGGTAAGATTGACAACGTCATGATAATCACCATATTTATTTAAAATAAGTCAAAATATAATGTCAATATCATCATGTCATAGACAACATCATAGAAAAGTAAATAAAAAAGTCAAATTTACGTGGTAGATACTAATATCATAAGAAACAAGTTTGGTGATCCCTGTCTATACAAAAGACAAAATGTTGTATGTATCATCACATCTCAACACCAATCCATCAAACAAGTCAATATGATGCAAATACATGTTTTTGGATTGTAATATAACATATACATCCCCACCACAATCTAGATCTTAATAATCACAATCCTGATCAATAACATTGTAACCACCACCATATTGTAATATCCTTGGTTTTAATCCCTGTGATTTATGATGTAATTGTGCAAATGCGATTTAGGCTAGTGAGTCGATATGTTTTGGGTTGGAGAGCCTATACAGATTGATATGGTTGAGGGTCAAGCTATGTAAATTGCACATTGTAATTATTAATAAAAGTAAACCATTAGTTGGGATACGAGAGGGATGATAATGATCGGGGGCCTATGATTCCACAAGAGAGGGGGCTAAAGGGGGTCCAAGGGGTTTCACATGCCTATTAGTCTAAGTCATTGTATTATTAATGTTTACCTCCTTTGAATTATCAAAATAGATATCGAATGCATGTAAGAGTGGTTGGTGGGAAAGGTCATCTCACTAATTTATGATAGCATGGGCTAAGTACAACCACTTTTTGGGAAATGTGAGAGTCAAAGCTTGCATGGGAGAAAAGGAAGATCGAGTGGGTTTTGGGGGACAGTTTTTATAATCTGATTTTTGGGATAACAAAGGGGAGCTGGGTGCTAAAAATTGCACTAGCCATGTTGTATATGAGAGAAACTATGTGAGGGTTGAGTTTGATGCTAAAAATCAAGTGTGTGCCCATAAGAGTATTTCATGCAAAGAAATTGCTTAAGAGTCTTGAAAAGGTTGTTGTGAGTACTCCATTTTTACAACTAAGATTCTCGAACTCCCCAACTGTTATATTTCCTCGCCAACCTTGTTTTGGAGCCCTAGTGGGAAGTGGGATAGCTCGAGGGACTATGTGGCAGAGAAGGGGATCCCATTCTTTGGGTTGTGTAGGTTTATAGGAAAGAGAGTTGGCAAGTTGGAATTGTTGTAGGAGTTAGAACATGGGTTTTGGGTTGTTGTTTGTGGATAGTAGACAACCAAGAGGGCTAGACCTCCTTGTGGACTCATAGCCCCAACTCGAGGGTGGCTTGTTGTTAAGAGTAATGGAACAATTGTTGGATCATGTTGTCATTGATGCCAATGGTTTGATTGATTGATGTCAACTGATTTATTGATGTCAAAGGATTGATCGATTGATGATTGATGTAATATAATATGTATTTTCCTTGATGAGAATGCATAGATGAAGATGGATCAATGAGTTGTCATTGATACATGATGAAGATGGATCGATGTGGTTTCATTGGCATATGATGCATTGTTGGAAAAATGTATAAATGACTCATTATTGTCTTATCATAATTGATAAGGTGCACAAACGGATGAACTCCAAAGTGGTCCCCTTATGGTGAAAGCCCTCACGGGAAGATGCTTTACAGATTGAGTTATACTAGAAGAATGGTTGGAGGACCCATGCTTGTATTAGGAATAATGAGATGAAGATCAAGGAAATTGTTGGTGAAACTATCCTAGATGGATAGTGCTTGTCATGCCATTTCTGTTGGTATGTGGAATGTCACATAACTCCTCATGGTTTGAGAGTTATGGCCTT
>CBVK0100944062.1:0-18194 GCA_900067695.1 Picea abies | reverse complement strand
AAGTGTGGTAGGTGTGTCCAACAACAATAGGCCTACAGTTGGGAGGAACATCCTTCATATGTAACCAGTTGGTTCTTTTATTTAAAGATAAGTCTTCTTCTATATTTACATGTTTAACTCCATTGTGCAAATGCTCTATTTGAATGTTGTTGAGTATGTCTAAATAGCTTGTATTCATGGTTTTAAGATGTTGGTAATTGCATGAGTATTTTAGCATGTTGTCTGCTATTAATTTTATTTGCATAGGGGCATTTCAATATGTTTTCAGCAGGATGGATATTTTACATGTGGTATCAAAGCTTAGGTTGTATCCCTAGGCCTGCAGAGTTTACTATAGAACAACAAGGTTGCTACCTATGTGGATTTGGGAAAAAATCGAGTTCACCCAACATAAATATGTGGGGTCAAAATCCCCCAATTTTCTTCATTTTTGGTATTCGGATTATTGGGGTTTTTTTGTTGTAGAGTTTCATTTGATCGATTAAGTGGCCGAATGCAACTCAAAGGGGCGAGTTCATGGGTTTCGTGACAATCACGAGCCCGAAAATATGGAAAAATGACTAAGGTAAAAATCAGGAAATTTTTGCGACAAAGTGTGTATCGCAAAAGAAAAATATTTTTGGAGAGCGATACAATGTGTATCGCAAAAGAAAAATATTTTTGGCCAGTGATATCAGGGAAGAAAAATATTTTTCATCAACTATATAGTGCATATCACCGAAGAAAAATATTTTTGGCATGAAACGTTGGCCAGGAAAATATTTTTGAGGGTGATTATCGCAAAGAAAATAAATTCTCAGCGCAATACACCACTGAGAAAATAAAATTTTGGAGCAATAAAGGAAGAAGAAAGAAAGGCTATGTGTTGAAAAGATAAAAAATAAAAAATAAAAAATAAATATCGGTGATACAGTGTATATCGTCGAAGAAAAATAATTTTTTTGGCCGAGTACCGATGAGGAAAAAAAAAAAAATTGTCGATAAAGACAATTTTTCTCGACGAAATGTCGGTGACAAAAACAAAAAAAAATCGTTGATAGAGATAATTTTTCTAGGAAAAACATCGGTGAGAAAAATAAAAATTTCACTAACAAAGATAATTTTTCTAGGAGAAACGTCAACGAGAAAAATAAAAATTTTCACCATTAAAGATAATTTTTATGGGCGAGTATGGGATGAGATGGAAGGGAGAATGGAGAGAATGAATAAATGGAGCGCGAGCATATTCCACTGCAGCTAGGGTTTTCCCTAGTTGTAGGCTCTGGTTCTTCGTTCACCAATCTCGCCTCTAGAATCCACAGTAGTTGACCAAGGTTTGCTCGATCTCAACTCTAAAAACCTCAATTGTCATTTTCTCAATTTCCCTCGCTTTTGCGAGCTACTCAAATACCATTGCCATTGTTTTTTCTCCGCCCTCACCCTTTGTGTGCTCGTTTTCGGAGATGTGTCGGTAGTGACTCCTTGATGGTCGTGGTTCCTCCTTTAGTTTCTTGTATTTTGGATGTTGTCTGAAGCAACATGGGCAGGCCTTCTCATTCAGCTGATGTAGACAAGTGTGCCAAACGAGACAATTCCATCCCCAGTCTGGACTTATTGGGGAATTCAGTGGCACATCAGAACTCTATTATCATGATAGAGTGAGGTTTAGTTGGTAAGTTTTTAGGCCTTTGACCTAGTCCTAGGATTGTTCTAGATTAGATTTCCAATAATTGGCCTGATCAAGATCCCTTGGATTTTTATTGCAGGAAAGGATTTTATGTTTTTATCTTTAAAACCATTGAAGATCGGGACCATATCTTCAAATTTGGCCCATACTTATTGGGTTTGAGGGGAATGTTTCTTTCCCATTAGACCCTAGACTTTAACCCTGATATGGAGATCTCTTATGCTCTTGTTTGGATTCATCTTCCACGCCTCCCCTTTATTTTCTAGGATGAGGTCGCCTTCAAATCCATTGGAAATAAACTGGGTCGATTCATAACCCATTCTGAACCAAAGGTAAATATCTACACATGCGCCAGAATACGTGTGGACATGGAATTTTCAAAGGGATTATCATAGGAAATTCGGCTCAATGTGGATGGTTGGAGTCATCTTCAGGACCTTGACTATTAGAATGTTCCATTCAATTGTAACAATTTTCATGAATATGGGCACTTCGCCAAAAGATACCCCAAAGCTAAAGAATATCAGTCGATGTTGAAAAATACAAATCAAGAATTCAAACAAGTTTCAAGAAAGAAAAAAAAGAAACAGCCCAGGGGAGCTCATCCTGATCACAGGTCTCAATCTTACTCTTGTATTCCCTCCAAGAATATATTTAAAGCTTTGTAATCTCAAGATGAAGAATCAAAGGACTATGTGGAGGAAGATCATCAACAACTTAACCTGCAGAAAAAATATGAGCAGAATAACCCAGAGAACAAATTTGAGGAACCAATCAAAAATCAAAAAAATCTAGATATCACAGCTAAAAGAAATAAAGCCTCGCTCGAGGGCAATGAATATTCACATGGGACGAACCCAACTCCAGATCCTATGGATAGGTTTGCAATTGGGGATTTTGTTGTTCCCCAAGATTCCTTTATGGTTGTGAAGATGGGAGATGCAAGGGAGGGAGAAGATCATAAATCTCCCTTCTTTGCAAAAATATTTAAAAAGAATCATCGCCCTTCCCCCCTTCTAACATGTGGAAGAAAAAAAAATCGCAAAGTGAAATAAGTGGAATCAGGAAACTCTGAGAGCTATGTGTGAACCGTGGGTCATTTCAAATATAGAGATGGGATATATTGGCACATGTGTTAATTATGTTTTTCTTCTGCATTTTCTCATGTAATCAATTTGTAAGGATCTTTTCTTGCAAACAGGAAGTAGTAAGTTTGTATCCATAGAAGTCTTGGTCTTGGTTTATCAAAGCCAACCTAGAAATTTTGGTTATCTTCTATAACTGACTATGGGGGTGAAGCCATGAATTATTGGCCATAATATCACTAGAGGAAAGAAATGGGAAAATTATGGAGAGGGTTCATTGTATCAAATGACCCAAATTTCTCCTTGCTGAAATGATATGCCTCATCGTGACCCCAAGGAGAAATCAGTTAATAAGTAAAGGACTGGTGGTTGAACCATCAACCACCCCCATGAATGGAAGCATGGTTTGGCTGAGGAGAGAGGAGGTTGTCAACCTAAAGTACCACAGAGTCCTACAGAGCTAGACTGACCCAAGTTTCCTTCTGACAAAAGGAATAGGACAGGTCGATAACCTTCCCGAGGAGGAGAAAAGACAAGAGAAGACACACGGAAGAGAGGGGGGCATGAGGCTCTCTGGATGAGAAGAGGAATTGAAATTGTGATAAGTTGTTCTGGTTACTAGAGAGAACAAGAGAAAATATCTTTGAGAACTACAAAAGAGTGTGAATTGAGCAGGAGACTGTGAGCTTGATGTTTAGAAGGCATCTGATAAACCTCGCAGAGATCGTGACAGAGAATGAATCCCTAAGAAACTGTGAAATTTCCCTAGTGATATCATGGCTTCACACAGGGGTGGCCAGAGTGATAAGAGTGAATTCCTCTGAACCTATGGTTGGGTGGAAAGGTGCACACCCACAGTTAGTTCGTTGGCTACAATATAAAATAGATAAGTATTCTCATACCCTGTATATTTGATTTGTAATTGTAAAATAGAGTTGGATATCCTGTAAATGTTTCAGGGATGTGCATGTTGCTTGATGTTTAGACTGTGTTCCCTTATCTTTTGCTTGATTGTGTATTTAAGCAATTAAATAACTATATGGTTTGTACATGTAAATGCTTAGACCCTGTAGTGGCTCAAGTTAAAGAAAATGAATTGTGAGTCCGTCGACCTTGGAAACAATTTTACGTATACATATCGACACTTCCCGTTGTTTTGAATTTCTTGGAAAAAGGAGTATGTTAAGCTCAGGAGAGTTAGTGCATGTATGCATAGAGTCTCTGCAAGGCAGACAAAGACTGAGAACCTCTTAAGTTCCAGAGATTGATGAACAAGCGCAAGGGGTGCATGGGAGGTTCTTATAAGTCTCAAGCTCGAGATAAAGAGTGCAAAGCATGCGTCCACGCCTAAGTCCTTCAAAGCAGATGAAGCTCGAGAAGGATAGCAAGATTTAAGTCTTGAAGGGGAGGATCCTTTCATTTGAAAGACGAGCGGATGATATCCATTCGGGGGGAGCCAAGGTTTGTCATGACCTTTGGATTTGGAGAAGGAGCATGGGTATTAACCCTCTCCCCCCCCCCCAATCCTGTTCGATGAACTTTGTGTATTCGTCGTAAGGGACATGGATCCTTTGAAGTCCCGAAGTCCGAAGCGAATCGGGAATGTCCATTGAGAGGGATATGTGTCGCCAGATCCCGTGGTTCGTAGAGTGGCACTTTGATAGTTTTGAGTCTTTGATTTAATGGGAAGAGGAACTCCCGAAGGGCCGAATACCAAAGTATCGAAGCCACAAGAGTCGTAGATATGTGGGTCTATGTGGATAGACCATGACCGTCATATTTAGACTATGGTCTGCTCGACAATGAACAACTCCAGGATTCAAGAGGATTTTGCATAGAAAAAATCTCGAATGTCGAAGTCCCGAAGTAACGGGAGTTGTAGATCTATGGATCTATGTGGCTGGATCTCGACTGTGAGGTCTGAGGGATTTTATAAGGATATCAATCTGGGGTGATGTGGCACAGTGAAGTCATCCAAGGTGACATGGACCCACGATCAACGTGCCATATGTCACTTGGATTCGAGCATTTGGAAGACCCTATAGGCCCGTTAACACGTGACATGTGTCACCCACAGAAGGGGCCATGTGTCCTCTCTTCCTTACCACATGTCGTCTCAGGAAATTCCTCGTTTGGTCCATGTGGACGAAGATATCATATTCTGTAGGTTTGACACTCCAAAGGAATTTGAACGAGATTCTTCGAAGTGTGAATACTCTCGAAGTCACAACCAGCGGAGTAAGTCCCAATCGTCGATATACAGGGGACGCATGGTGTCATATCCTTTAGTTTGAATACTTGGCACTCTCGGGGATTTGAGTTGCAGCATGTTGATAAGTTATGAAGTCACTAATTAACGAGAGCCATCGATCTGGAGGAGCTTCGGGACCACTCATGACCATTGGATCTACCCCACGGTCAATTTGGCTTGACCTACTCCAGGAGTAAGGAGAGGATTACATCATGAAGCCCCTGAACGTCGAAGTTGTGAAGCAGTGAAGGTCATATATCTCGAGGACTATGTTGTTGCATCTTGACCGTGAGATCGGAGGGTTTGGAAGGTTGTCAGCCCGAGGTGGCATGGCGTGCTGACATCATCCAGGGTGGCGTGGACCCATGATTAACGTGCCATATATCACCAAGATATGGACATTTTGCATACCTCTTTTGCCTATTATAGAATGAAATGTGTCACCCCTAATGAGGACATGTGTCACCTCTATCTCTCATCGTGTGTCAGCCTCTAGTTCATGCCCACCTGGCCAACGTGGTTGGTGATGTGACCGAGACTTCGAGAGTTTAGAAGATTTGGAGTGTAGTATAGTAGAGGAACCTTCAACGTCGATCATCGATTGTAAATGTCGAACGTCGACATTCAACGTAGAACACTGAACGCCGACTGTCGAATGGCCAAGGCCACGTGGAGATATTTCGGGACTTCGGGGAGTATGCGTGCAGTAAGAAAAGGGGCGTTCAGCACCAAACGCCGAAGACCCCAACTAATAACAATTGTTGGAAAGCTACGGGTGAGAAGAAGAGGATGAAGACCTCGGAGAGATGATTTGAGACGATTAGAGTAGGCAAAATCTCTATGCCCCATCCACTATAAAGGGTATTTATGGGTCGGGTGTGTTACATTATGGGCAAGATGTCGATAAGAAAAATAAATAAAAAATCACCGATAAAGATCATTTTTGGGGGCAATATGTTTGCTAATAAATATATTATTGGAGTGATATATTAGTCTAAGAATAAAATATCAATGCAATAAGAGAACAAGAAAAGGAAAGAAAAGAGAAGAGAAGAAGAGAAGAGAGGAGGAAGAAAGGGAAGGAGAAAGATGGATAAAGCTAAAAAAAGGTTTGGAGCCAAAAACTCATTTTGGCCATAATAGGAGCAGTTCAACTGAGAATCAAATGAAATTTAAAGGGTATTTCCACAGTGGTGAAGGCTACGAAATTGTCAATGCGGGGGCACTGACCAATTTTTCTTCACTTTTCCGAAAAACACAAATTAGTGGTTTTCGAATATATGGGTGGTGCTTAGTGACCGAGACCCATATTAAGATGAAAGTTTTATAGAGAGTCCAAAAAGTAGGCATGAAGATACCCATTTAGACTTCTGGTGAAATTCAAAAGGGTTTTGAGTGGAGATGCCCAAACAAATCAAAATCCACTACTCTTGGACACATTTTGCGGATTTTTGAAATCTTCAAAGGAGGAAAAGGGACCCTAGATCACAAATATGGAAAAAATATAGTCGACATTTTACATCATCAAAAATCCGAACAACTTCATCTTGAGGATTTTTTTCCAAGTTTGCTCTATTTCGGAGATAGACATTTTCTACTAAAAATTATTAGTTTGGACAAAATGCAAAAAGGACAAAATTTCCAAATATAGATTGATGCAAAAGTTGGTTGGAGTATCAAATCTTGAATATGAGAGTTGTTATGTATTCACAATCAATAATACTATTAGTGAACAATATAAAAAAAAATCATGGTTCTCATTAGATTTCTTTCTACATGTGGTAGAGGTTAGTCTCTCAGATTAATTGTACCAGTGGAAAAGGGGACAATTAAGTAAAAAATGGAAAAATTGAGAAGCCATAAATTTTAGCTCGGAAATCATATTGAAGAATGAGTTGGAAAGGTAATCCAGAGGAAAACATGAAGAAAGGTTTAAGTTTTCCAAGGAATCATCTAGTTGTTTCATAAATATGCAAGAAAAAGAACAATTGGACTATGTGAACAATTCAAATGCTTAATGTGAAAATTTCCAAAACAATGTCAATTTTGAAAAAACATTTCCAAATGATAGAGGTACATGCCAAATGTGAGTATAAATTAAGGAAGAGTGAAAATACTCTTTATGTTGCCTATGCAATGATATAGAGGTGCAATTGGGAAGAGTAACAACTTGGCAATAAAGAGGGTTCGAGTTTTAAATAACAAGGTAATGTTCATGAGCAACGGAACACTCAAGGAGAGTGTATTGGGTAAAGGGCCTATTAATGAGAGGATCATATGACATAAATGAGTATTGTGTGGGTCTACCGCATAATATAATTCCAGGGCCGAATGGGCATGGAAGTAGGGAAAAGCTTGTAGAGTTAATTGAGACAATGAGGAGCTAGTAGAGGGAAGCATGGAGCTACAGAGTAGGAAATGAAAGGTTGATAAGGGATCTAAAAGATTATCACCAAGATAATATTCAACTTCTATAGAGTCTAAATGAATCGCAATAAAAATTAATGAGGATTCTTGTAGAAACATGAGGCCGACAAATGAGGAATGTATAATGGGCACGGGAAGGTAAGTAAAACTCCTTAGATGTGTATGTAGAAGAGTAGTGAGGACAACATGGCTTGTTGCAAAAGAAAAAAAAAGAAACTCAGGAGGTGATGTGTGACTCATGGGATGGGCGAATCATCTCCATGTCCATGCATATGAATGCGCAAGAAAAAGGTTTTCTAGCCATGAATTGGATACTTCTATCTAAAAGTATTCAGAACAATAAAGTTGGTTTTGTTATCAAAGTGTGTAGTGGAAGCAGGGCACAAGTGGAAAGAATTCAGGGGATATAATAACGAAGGTCATTCACTTAAAAGTGACAATGGAGAAATATAGCATGCCATGAGAATAGTTTGTTCTTGAGTGACCAAGCAATGCTTCACAGGGAATTACTCAATGAGGTGAATAGGGTCATTCAATGTACAACTAGAAGTAATGGAAAGGGATGCCATAATGAGAATGGTTAAGATAGTTGGAGGATAATACAACATTGAGAAGATGGAATTATATGAATTACCTCATTCCAAGGTATTGGAATGTTTCGACGAGGTAAATTCAGGGCATGATTGCCTAAAGTGAGATAGCTATTAATAGGACATATTGACTAGAATTATAAGATCGTCGAGTGGAACTTGGTTGGAAAATGTGTAGATCAAGGAACGATAGTGCACAAATGAGTGGAATGGAAATGTTGGAATATTGATAGGGGGGGTGAATCAATATGAGCACTTTATACCACTTTTAACCACAATATATATTATTTCCCTTTATCAACAATGCTCAACAGTTTATCATAAATGTATCATCTATGATTGCATTCAATAAATATATCATAAGCAACATCACATCAACATCACATTAAAAAAAAAAAAGTACACCAGTATTTACGTGGAAACCCAAATGGGAGAAAACCATGAAATGATTTCTTATATATATCAAGAATTCATTCATAGGTGTTTTTTTTCTTCCATATGAGATATATTCTTACAATGATGAGTGTTCCATATATAGGGAACATATGGTGACCATCCATGAAAGGATGTGTCCCTTGAATAATCAATAACTATTTATTATTATCATTTACTTATTATATATGATATTTAATAATCAATAATTATATTATTAATTGTTATTCTAAGAGAATGGCTTCCCGATGTTTTCCAAACATAAACACTCCCTCTCAACAAGGGAGACATTATGCATCGTGCCAAGCTTGTCTTTGAAGTATACAAACTTCACCCTAGACTCATGACACTTGTCTGTCAATCTTGGGAGACGTATCTCTCCCACCTAAACCGAGGAGAAACTCCTTCTTGGCTCTCCCTCTGAGCCAAATTAACTCTCTCTAAGATCAGGCTCACGATGGGTCCGCATGTAATATCATTTATCATCTTGAGTATTTATCATTCCTTGTCAAATCACCATGGCTAGTACAAATACCACACCATGATCTTTTACCACAAGTACACACATGTGAGTGAATGTTAGCCTAATGCTAACTGACACGTGAAAAGCACTTCAAGCACCTTGAGTCCATATTATTCCTTGTCATGATCAAGGAAGGACTATGTCTGGGCCCATTTACCACAAGTGCACCTTTATTATAAATGTATCCTATGTCCCTTGGTCTGCAACCCAATCTAGGAGAAGGTCTGCCTGATCCTGAAACTTCAACAGTCCCTCTTAGTTGGGGATGTATATTTCCATAGTAGTACACAACTACTTTCTAGAGACACACAGTCTCCGCCAGTGGTACAAAACTGCCATAGTAGCAAAATATTTGTCACACATGGCACTCCCATGTGGACTTATAGAGGCTACTCCCTCTAGGAACACTTAGGGTCAACTCCCCATGGTGTGTGACATCAAGTTCAACTCCCTTAACATGTCCTCATGTGCTCTCCACAAGGGACATGTCCTCATGTGATCTCCACAAGGGACGTTGAGCTATAAGCCCAAATGTACTTATCCCTTCTTGGTTAAGTGTCCCACTTATCCCTTCTTGAATAAGTGTCCTCACATATCAACTCAACTCAATTCACAGAGGAGTACTATCTAGAGAATGTTTGTCACACATGGAACTCCCATGTGGACTTCTAGAAGCTACACCCTCTATAAATACTAGGGTCAACTCCCATAGTGTGTGACGTCAAGGGTCAACTCCCTTGACATGTCCTCATGTTCTCTCTACATGGGATGTGTCCTCATGTGCTCTCCACAAGGGACGTTGGCCTATAATCCCAAACGCACTTATCCCTTCTCAGATAAGTGTCATCACATATAAAATCAAATCAGTCATAAAGGAGTATGATCTAGAGAATGTCTCAAGAAGCTACAAACATTAAGACTTCCTCTCAGTGAGGGATCCATTCTCTGCCACACCAAGTTTGTCATGGAAGTACTTGAACTTCATCCTAGTTTGGTAAGAAAATCAACAACCTGCTCATCTATAAGAAGGTACAACACCAGTACTTCCTTCTTCTGCACCATATCTCAGAGGTAATGGTACTTAATATCAATGTGGTTCTATTTGTCATGAAACACTAGATTATCTGAGATCTTCACACAACTTTGGATACCAAAATGAATAATGGTGGAATCCAACACATGTTTGGATAAATCTTGCGAAGCCACACTGCTTCATGGACTGACATACATAATGCAATGTAATTTGCTTCTATTGTGCTCAAAGACATAGAAGTTTGTTTCATGCTACACCAGGAAACCATGGAAGATCCCAAAGTGAAGCAACACCCAAAGGTACTCTTTCTATCCACTGCGCTCCCTGCCCAATCAAAGTCAATATATTCCTGCCATATCATATCAATACTGGAAGTATATCTCAGACCGTGTTCAACTATGCCTTGCAAGTATCTCAACACATGCTTCACAACAATCCAGTGTGTCTATCTCAACTGACTCATAAACTGGCTAAGTGCACTCACTGCATAGAAAATATTTGTTCTGGTGTTAACCAGATATATCAATGATCCAATCAGTTATCTGTATAGAGTCAAATCAATTTCATCAGAATCATAAGAATACACACTTATTTTCTTCATATTCGTCATCATTGGTGTAGCCACAAGCTTCAAGTTCATCATCCCAAACTTCTTCAATATCTCAACTATGTACTTCCCCTGACTTAGGAAGATCTCATCAGTTTTGTACCACACCTCTAGTCCCAAGATGTAGTTCATCATACCAAGGTCCTTCATTTCAAAATTAGATACCAACGCATACTTGCATTCAACAATAAGGCTCTATGTACCGGTGAGGAATAAATCATCAACGTAGAGGAACAAAATCAAGGACTCACCATTAACAGTGTTGTATTGTAGGCTAGGATTGACAACATTTTTTTCTGAAGCAAAAAAAATCATCAGGTGTCCATCAATCCTCTCATACCAAGCTCAAGGTGGATGCTTGAGTCCATATAAGGCCTTCTTCAACCTGCAAACATGAGACTCCTTCTCATGTATCATGAAACCATCTGGCTTCTCAAAGTATACTTCTTGTTCAATCTCTCCATTGAGAAAAGTTGTCTTTGCATCCATCTGATGTACTCTCTAACCCATGGATGTTGCAGAGGAAATAATCATCCGGATATAAGTGTATTGAGAAACAAGAGCAGATGTCTCCTCATAATCTATTTCTGCAATTTCTTCCTCTACAGTTGCTCTATCTGGAACTGAAAGTGGCTCAATAATTGCTCCCTCTAAAGTTGGAGGTGAATCCTCCTCTATCTATAGAGGTAACTTAATTTATGCTCCTTCTGGATGTAGTACTACCTCCCTCTCAGGGAGTACCTCTACATACACTAGAACTACTTCCATGCATGCTTCCTCAACATCTCATGGCTTGACTCATGTACCGATATTTCTACAACTTCTCCCTCTGAGTATCATATTGTATATTCCTCCATCACAGGGTCCATCACCATAGCTTGTGTTCATGGTCATTGGAAATGTATTTGTTATTTGGCATGGTCCCGTCCTAGGAGGTACATTGCTCCTAGAGACTACTTGTCTCTGAGTATCATTTCTGGTGATGTCACTCCATGACATCATGTTTGGAAGGTATTGCCCTCCATGTTTGATTATTTGCATGAGCTAGATGATTCCCCTTGAGTCTTCACTTCAAAATAGATCACGCTACCTACCATGTGATCTCACTGTCCACTAACCATGTCCCCCTTTTTGGAGACTGCACCAGAGAGAAGATCAATGGGACTGATATTCTTTTCTCTTTCATTGCTTGCACACTAGCAATATTGATGACATGCATAAAAATATTGAGCACCCATACCATGGAAAGTGGCTCAAATACAATAATACATCTTCTGATCTCTCATACCAGGGAAAATGGTCCTTCAAATAATTAAGGGTTCCCATATCAAGGATAATAACCCTTGTTGTGAGTTGTCTTGTTACCCGATGTCTACTACAGTCATTGTTTTCATGAGAAAATGAATTCATCGATAGTCTCATGCAACTTTGATTGTCACAGTGAATCAACATAGGTTCAAGCATCTAACCAAATAAATAAACAACAAGGACGATCTCAGATTCTACGACCTCATCTCCACGACTTCAACTCTGTCAATTAGAATTCACAATCCAAAATTGATTCAAATGCTAGAAATTTATATAAATGGTGCAAGGGGAAAGTCTTTAACGTTCCCTCTATCCAAGCAACTGATTTCCCATAGATTTCCCACAATCTGTGGTCACGATCTATAATAGGAAACAAAGGCTTGTGACAATATTCCCTGTTTCAAAGCACCATCGATGGAATTTCTTATTCATGCAATGATAACGTCCAGATCTACAAAGGCTCCTGGTCTCTCTGATTAGTCATCAATCTATCAAAAGTCTCCAATCAATTCAACCAATTCGATCTTGCAATACAATACAATTATAAGGATAAGAAGATCGCTTCCATCCTCCATCTTCAGAACAATCATAGGTTGTGGGGAAAAATCATGGATATGGCCACCTTCAAGATTATTATGCACACATCTTACATGCCTACCATTTCTCATCTTTAATTAAGAATCCTTCTGCTCCACTTTTCACTTCAACTGCAAAGTCAAATTTGATAAATCGATATCAAACTCCTTCGATAACACTTGAATTAACATAATCCTCATTGTTTTCGTTGAAATTGTCCACCATGCTCCCATTATTAGAGGACATGCTTGAGTTGCATTGAACTCTGTTGTAAGGTGATTTCGACAAGTTTTTTGTATAAATTATTTCCTTGCAGTTCCTTTTATTGAAACCCCAGAACTTGCTTCTGAAATAACTATATCCTTTGGTCGGGGCACCAGTCAAAGGAAACACAGAAAAAATGATTTCATTTTGGACAAACATGGTTAGGCATATCACAGGCCCGTGCAAAGCACCCATTGTGGATATTTCTTGGCTTCGATGTTTCTTTACAGAAACCGTACCCAAGACCCTTCAAAGATCAGAAAATCTTCGTAGATTATTGACGGTAGCAAAATTATAGACCATATACACAAAATTTCATACAATTATACAAACTCTTCTAGTATACGCATGCGGGCTTTGTCGGATCCTGGTTTTATTTCTTTTATTATACAGTTTTATTTCCTTCCATTTATTGGGCCCTCCTATGAGGGAGTGAGGCCCAGTCCTACTCTGATACCATGTTGTTTTTCTTCCATATGAGATATATTATTACAATGATGAGTGTTTCATATATAGGGAAGATATGGTGGCCATCCATGAAAGGATGCATCCCTTGAATAATCAATAACTATTTATTATTATCATTTACTTATTATATATGATATTTAATAATCAATAATTATATTATTAATTATTATTCTAAGAGAATGTCTTCTCGATGTTGTCCAAACATCAACAATAGGAAGCATCGACTTCCCAATTCTCCAACTACAATTGGAAGGAGTCTACAACCCCCTATTTAGAGGCTCCAACCTGAAGGAAGCTAAAACTCCCTAAATTATATGGCTCCAACTAGAAGGAGGTGACAACCCCTTGGGTTCTCCGGCTCCAACCAGAAGGTGACTACAACCACCTAGTTCTCAAGCTCCTACCTGAAGGAAGCTCCAACTCCCTGATTCTACAGCTCCAACCAGAAGGAGGATACAACCCCCTTTCCTTTCCCCATCCTATTACCCTCAATTATAAGTGTAGACCAACTGTCACTACCAAAATCACTGCCATTGTCACTACCACTATCTTTGCCACTGTCACATCAACATGTAACCTGTCAACCTGTCATTGTCTTCGATACTCAACTACATCCTCTCACATGAATCATACACCAAGTAAACCTCTCAACTGGATGTCCAACATCACCAACACGTGCCTATACTAAGCATGTACCAAGATCATCAATATATCATCACAAGATATGTGTCTCAACCATGTACCAAAGCATGTACCAAACCATCAACATGTACCATACCAAGCATCAACCATGTACCACAACAAGTGCATCAACCATGCACCAACACCTATATCGTACCATGTGCCAACCATGCATGTCAACCATGTACATCAACCTGTACCATAACCATGTACATCAACCTGTAACACAACCAGTGCATCAACCATGCACCAAACCTCCACCAATATGCCAATATCACCAAGATGTGCCTCGAGCACTATGCCAACATCAAGTGTCCAACATGCACCTCAATCATATGCTAAACCAAGAACCAATCTTTTCCCCAACAAGTATTGTACCAATATCAACAAGACATGCATCCAATCATGTGTCTCAAATCATGTGCCTCAACCATATACTATATCACTCATGATATGTGGTAATCATGCCATACACCATAACACCATCAACATGTAACCCTCAAAAAATGCATATAAACATACCTGTAACTTTGTAACAGGCATGGTTCATGTGATCATAGACCTACATACCTTCCTCAACTTTAGAAACAAGAGAATAGCATCTTCATAAAACTTTACCCTAGTCTCACGGGACTAGTTTTTGGATTAGTCACAAATCCTGAATTTAAAAAATCATAAGTCTGTACATGAAATGAACAAAGGTTTGAAAATTGTATGCAATATTCTTCAATATCTTCTCTATAATTCCTCCAGGTTTCACTGCTTGGAACCTCCCAGAAAAGGAGTTATAGAAAAAATGGAAGACCTTGTTGAATTCTATCTTATTCTAGAGAGAAAACTTGTAGATCATGCCACACGCTGAATATTTCGTATATGGATCTAAAAATTGCAAAAAACATACTATGAACTGTACTCTATGCAATTCATTTGGGCTCACAAAATTTGGATCTTCTATGAAGAAGTTATGACCTTTTTATCTGGAACACCTATTTGAGACTAGTTTTGGGACTAGCCAAAAACCCTATCTTCCACAGAGTGTATCTCCCAAAATACAATGACCCAGAAGCTGAAATTTTTACCACAGGTACCTTGATATGTTGTATCAATATCCTCTAGGTTTTTCTATCTGAATCATTCTATAAAAAAATGTTATAGATAAAATGGTAAGAAGACCTGTAAATAACATACCTTAGAACACATCCTCACAAGACTTCATCCTCCCTTGCAATTTCGACCTTCTTTACTTTATCTTCCCTCTGAAAAATGCCTCAGATATCATTGGTTACCTTAGATAAGAATAGTTTTATCAATTAGATAGATATGCAATGAACTTGTGTGTATAAATCATGTTATTATGAGAGGCTTATTGAGGTGTATTCATACTTTTTCTAAGTAACCTCTTTCTTTAACTTTAGGGCTTCTTGAACTTTCTTATTACAACTACTTTACCCTTTCATTAAATACTTGTAACCAACTAGGGGCTTCTTGACCACTCTTTGGGGAAACTTTACAAGGCCATATCTCCCTAACCATGAGGAACCATGTGGCGTTCCACATATTACTGAAAACAACACAATGTGTACTATCCATCTATGGTAGTCTTACCTACAATTTCATTGTCCTTCATATCCATATTCCTTAATAAACTTTGGGTCCCATAACCACACCTCTGGGGCTACATGTATCTACATCAATTGTACCCAACTAACTCATCGTCAATCTCAATCATACAAATGTCAATCAAATTTCCAACAACGTTGGACCTCTCCAAGGGCCAACATAAATCTCTAACAGTTGACATCAATCTCCAAGATCATTCTCCAAATTCCAACATCAATGACAACCAATTGTCCAAAAGGCAATGCTCGGGGCCACGGGTATTTAGAGGGATTAAAGGACAACTACATGGAGCACAAGGATCTTAAATAGATATGCACTGGAGAGAATTCTAACATTGATACATGATGCATATTTTGAAGTTGAAATGCATATGCATTAGTAGGCATGCTAACGATGAAATATTGGTGCACATAGAAGTGCATTGGTGCATATGGACATGCTTGTAGACTAAGAGTAATTTTTTTTTATATATGCAATAATGATGTTATGATAATTATGTATCTAGGAAGAATTTTTATAGCATGGTTGAAGATGTTGTCCTGACATATGACCTCCATCCATATAAAATAAAATGAGGATGGTAAGAACGTTGATCAAGAGGTTGGAGAAGGGAGCTTGTGATCCTCTACAAAATACCAATTGACTAGGTTGCATCAAGTAATTTGACAACAACCATGATGATGTGAATTTGGTTGCTCGTGATGCTTAAATGTTGGAGGGGAATTGAGGTAAGAATTCCCTCAGTTAAATCTCAATATCTGAATTGATGTGTAAAGGCAAAGGGCCTTGAGTATAAAAATGTTGTTTAATGCTTGGAATAAAATTTAATTGCATATTATGTTATGTTGGTTATGAGATCATAACCAAGTCAAGTTAGGAGACAGAATTCTGCTATGGAAATGGATGCCAATATATCTAGCCACGTGTGAGGCCATGATGTGGGTGGATATGGAAGAGATATAGAGATATACTAGTGCTCAATGGTATCCATACATATAATCGGTGTTTGGACTGCAACCTCTTTGTTGACACTGAATAGCACTAATGGATTATACTTTTGGTGTTTTGTATGGGTCGAAGAGGAAGATATCCAAATGATCGAACAAGTAATAGGGAAGAGCCAGAATGAGGTGTTGAGGCATTGGCTAGACCTTCCAACCCACCATGGTGGAATGCATGATATAGATATATGCCATTTTGGAGTCTATGTAGGGGTACATTGCGTAGATGTGACGATGAGAATTGGCACATTGGTTTGTTGGTAATGTTTGGTTGCATTATGAAATGCTTGGTGTGTTGATAATGCATATATAATGAATGATATCTTCATTCCATTTTATATGATTAACAACTTGTTGAACATATGCATATACTGAGAGGGAGGGGGGGTGGATAAATATAAGATATTTTTTACTTTAATTGATAATTTATCAATCATTCATTAACTTTAGAACAGTAAATGCATGTAAACTCAAATCATGGTACACAGAGTTTAACTTGGATACCTTTGCAGGAGAAAATCACATAAACTTATCTTTATAAAAGTATGTAGGGAACAACCTATCAAAGACACCAAACTCCTTAGTTGAGCACCAACTCAAAGAGATATTGTATAGGCACCAACCTACTGGAGACACCAATCTCCTCAATTGAGCACCAACTTAGTAAGATATTTAGTAGTCACCAACCTACTGGTATAACACACCCGACCCCTAAGTACCCTTTCTAGGGATGGGGCATCATAATTTTTCTTACTCAAATCATCTTGAATCATCTCTTCGAGATGATTCATCCTTTTCTACTCACCTGTAGCTTTCTAACGACTATTATCATGCTCTAATCTGACCTTTGGCTTCCTGGAGTCCTTTGGGCATTCGTTGGTTGAGGGCCATGTGGCGCCCAAGTGGATCCATCTCATTTGTACCATTTCCAAGTTCCTACCTCCTACAGGGATGGTCCATCCACCATCCAAACCAATGGTGAGACTTAATCCTCGTCTAACACACAACTAGAGGATAATTCGTCGTTCAGCACTTCGTCATTGAACGTCCCTTTTATTTCCTGCACTCATGTCCTCTGGAGTCCAAAATTCCTGAAGGATCTTGAAATATCACCACATGGCTCTGGCCTTCGGGCCTTTAACCCTTCCCACAATGTTGCATCCCAAACCCCCAGAGTCCTGAAGTCCCGTACTTCCGAAGAGTCCACTCTCGCACGGGGTAATGTACTAAATGCGACGAAAAATAAAGGTGGGTACCGAATACTCCTACCACCACATGGACCAAATAGGTAATTGCCAGAGATGACACACGACAAGGAAGAGAGGACATGTGGCCCCTACAGTGGGTAACATGTGTCACGTCTTAATGGGCACATAGGGTCAGTGAAACATCCGGATCCAGGTGACACATGGCACGTCAAACATGGGTCCACGTCACCCTAGGTGACGTATGCATACTGTAACAACCCTAATTAATTATTTAATTATCATGATTAAATATTTGTTTAATAAATATTAGTTTAATAATTATTAGTTTAATAAATTATTAATTTAGATTTTTTTTGAAGACTTATTTTATAATATAATTGTATTGGAAGATGAACTAATTTATGGGGAGGAGAGTTTTGGGTTGACATCTAGATAGGGCTAAAAATTAATCTCA
>CBVK0100944043.1:0-13237 GCA_900067695.1 Picea abies | reverse complement strand
TAATCTAAAGCTACAATATTAACAATTAATACTTTAATCACAAATGTACAGCTAGAGTGTTTATAAACAATGATGATATACAGTTTGCAAAGTTTAAACAAAGATTTGCGAAAGTGATTGTTTGAGATGATGTTTCTTAAACTAATTAAATAAAAGTGAAACGTATTCTAATGATCACGCTATTAAACTAGTAAATAGTGAAAGAATATAATTGTAATGATTTGACGAAAACAAACAAAGCTAATTAACATCTAGATAACACAATCATTATTCATTCATAAATGATTTAAATAAATAATGCATGAACTAACCTCAAGTTGATCAACAAAACTAAGCTTATCTCTCTGTGTTGTGTGAGCTCCTACTTGTCCTGCATTTAAGGGAAACCTGTGACAGAACAAATCATAGTACTTCCTAAATAAATTCAAAGAGGTGTTTGAATATTTGGAGTGAATTTATAACAGTAGAAAGATAATTAATTAAAAATATCGTGACCTCAAGATAATCAATAGATGAGAACGAAAGAAATCTAAATTCTGAACATTGATATTATCAATGTTTTAACATCAGAAGAAAACTCAAAACTAATTAAATGATTGGTTGATCACAAAAACAAAATGAATCGACAGATCATGGACAACATTCAAATAATCATCGATATGAAATATCATGTGAAGGCAAGGCTAAAGGTAAATTGACATAAATGATAACTCATAACATAGAAATAACAAGAGAATCCAATGAAATAAGCATTGCACAATTCACACAGATCTAAATCCAACAATGAATTGCTTTCCCATATCACTTCCAAAAATTATATGTCCATATTGTAGTTCAGAAAAGTTGTCCTTAACACTAAAAAACAACTAGTATTTAAATATGTCTTGGATTAGTAACCTCCTATCATATAAGATAGATGACGATCCCTGAAAATATTTTTTCTTTACAAAATTAGAATAACAAAGGAACACTCCTGTGGGAGTACTTTCATCAAAAAATAATTACACAAATGATATTGTTTTATCAAAAATGAGAAATTACTAAGCTATGGAGAACATTAATCCATGATTTATTCTCCTTGAAAATAACATCATAAACTGTTGTTTTCCTGAAAATGATAAAACACAATCGAATTTTAGATAACAATAAAAAACTAATACTCTCAAATAGACTCGCTACAGAATCTCATGATTCTGTAGCTAGTCTTTAAATAAAAAAAATCAAAAATAAATTTGTCTATTTTATTTTTCAAATAGAATTAAATCAAAAGAATCAAAACAACTTTTATCATTTCAAAGATTAGACAAAGAAGGATATGATAATTTTGAATTAATGATAGCGTTGAAATCCGTTGAGTTCCTGATAATCACGTTACTAGACCGTTTAATCCTCTTATTTGCCCTATAAGCATTGGATCGAACACATGCTTTTAATTCTTCATTTTCCCTCTCAAGCAAGGAGTTTCATGCAACCATTTGGTTTAACTATGCTTGTTGATAGGGGATATCCTGTAGTATCTTTCAACCCAATCAAGAATTTTTTCACAGTGAACTGGTTCTATCGTAGGTAGAGATTGAGTTTGCTTTGCAGAGGGCATTTTGGCATGTCTTGTAATTTTCCTTAGATCGTGCCATATACCACAGAAACCTTCTTGGTTTCTTAGGAATGGTGGTAGCTTAGAAATTAAATCATACTTTATACTTCAATATTGGTTTCATTTCCAAGGAGCTGGTCCTCTACATCCTCTTGTGTAAGAAATTTATCGATCTCATCCTCGAACAAGTGATCATTGACCTTGATCACTGGGATCGAGCCTAGATGATCTCGTTGGTGATTTATCAAACTTCTGGATATGAGCCTACTTGGTCTCTTGTTTGTGAAATTTAAATTTGAATTACTATGTTCCTTATGCTTGTGATTTTTCTTGACATTCGAATAGAAATAGTAGGGCTTCTGTCCTTTAACACATATAAAACCTCCTCCAATGATTTTCTGGGCACGAAATTACATCGTGTATTTTCCCCCAATGGGTTCTGAATAGCAACAGAGTTTTGTTCTATGGTCGCATGGTCCTCATGTGGATCAATACCTAGGTTTTCGGTAGTAGGGTTAGATATATAGGGGATGGGGTTTTTATTGAAATGGAGAGGCAATTCTATTTCATTCTTGGATAGGGTGAAATTATTTCTAAACAAGAAATATTTCCAAGTATACCCAGTCTTAGATAGATGCGACAACACAAGGAATCGAATAAGACCATAGTTAAAAACGATCGACATTGGGTTTCACCTCTGTCTCTAATAAATCTTATACATTTTCTCCAGACTCATGAACAAATGGAAAGGAAAATTTAACTTGAAACCTAAGAAAACCATCATCAAGCAGATGTGATACAAGAGCACTAAGCCATATCTACCTTCACAAGTTATGAATTTCTTAATAATTAGAAGTATGTCATGCCATCGGAGTTTGAAGAGAGTAATCGATGTCCCTTTTGGGAAACACTTCGATTTCTTAGTGACCATGAGAAAATTCCAGGGCATGCCTTCAATTTTATCATTTTTGAACCACTGTTCTCCCTCCGGGGATAGTCCTATACCTTGTGCTATTGAATCCTTTCTCTCTTCGAGTTGCAGATCCCCAATGTTAGATTTAAATCCATCAAATGAATGAGCAAAATACTAGGCCAAACGAGGTTGTAACCCTCGAACCGTCTAATGAAAATGTCCCAACCATGTGCCACAATATCTCCTACGACATCATAATGAGAGAGGAGGGCTTGCAAACCATTGGTTTCAATTCTTACCACGAGCACCATGGGTACTATCACATAGACATAGCAAGGGCAGGGAGAGGTAGGTTGTTTTCTCCAACACACAAACAACAGTAAGAGGTTTGTAAAATCGGGAGAGATTTGATACCTAAGGACTTGGGAGGCTACCATAACTGAAAATTTGAGCTTTGAGTGGGTAAGAAGAAGAGGACGCGTAGGATAGTAAACCATTCTGCGAAATGAATACAAAACTCAAAAACCACTACTTACCTCTCTCAACAATGAATGTGAGTTTGAGTTATGCAGGATAGAAGGGTGATGTGGAATGTAAGTACATCAGTCTTGTACCAAGGTGATAAGATTGTGATAGGATTGGTAAGAGAAAGATTCATATTTCGAATTTAACCCAAGGTTCTGCACAATCAAGTATATACCAAATGTAAAAATCATATAATCAAAAATAAAATCGATTAAGTCATATCTCCCAAAGTCGATGAATCAAGCATTATTATAATGGATCAATGAATGAAAAATATAGGCTTACAATATTTTAATTTTATAAAAATTATACATGCCCTTTAGGTATAGTCCCTTTTCCAGAAGAAACAAAGAAATCACAAACTGTATGATGATTACTCAAGTCAAAATTTCATTCTAATTTCATGCTTTCAATCACGAAATTAAACAAAACAAATGATAGATTAAAAACAAAGTTCTTATACTCATCTATACCAATGAACATTTTCAAAACCAAAATGGATGGAAAAATTTGTAAGGAACAGGAGGCAGCTACATAAATTTTTATCCCTTGGCAATGATAAAATTTTGACAAGAGTTGTTGGCTGTCAACAATGGTGACACATTGGGAAAAGCAGTTATCTCTGCATCACCATAACTTCATATCAGGGAAACAAATGACTTAGCAATGAATTTTAGAAACAGTTAAAGACAGATGAAGTGTTTCAACAATAACTCAGAAAAATAACACAGTCATAGTATTGGGTAAAGTTTTGTCCAAAAATTGTAATCCGATATCTCTGGTTGACCACATGGGTAGTGATATTTATATAGATGATCCAATACCATTGACAGGGCCACTGCTTCCAGCAGGCATCCATATCCTCGTTAGGGATGCCATTTAACCCACTCTATCACTTCTATCATGTCCAAGAGTCATCCATTTATGATAAAATGATCCTGATACCTGATCAATTTAAAAAAACATACTTGAGGATCTTCAAACCCGACATTGCTTCACTATCGAAGGGCCTGATCATTACCCTGATGAATTTGTATGTGTGCATTTATCCGCTGCCAGTAGACCTGTTCAATGTGTTGATGGGTTTACTCATAATTCCCACACATTACAGTGCTTCCAACTCTCTAAAATTTGTTTATAAAATTTCTAGAAACTTCATGATATTAAGAGACTGGGGTGATACTGAAGATTTCATAGCCAGACAATGAAGGATTGATGTTTTATGAATTATTCTTTTGTTCTGATGACTTTCATAGTAATTTCAATATTTGGATTTCCATCAAGAAATCATCTCTAGGATGGGAAAGCACTGCTATTTTTTTTCTTTAAAACATGGACGGCATTAGAAGTCATTTAAGGATAATCATGTTTTCTTGTGATTTTAATGAGAAACCAGAAACAATGACTGGAAAAAAACTTATTATGATCTAAGCCTAACACTTACTATTCAGGTTCTTGAACTATTATCAACTGCTGCTAATGAACAAAAATCCAATTCCCTTCAATATCAAATGGTGATCCAGAAATAATCATCTAGAAAACAAATCAAAATCAAACAAAATGAAAAGAACCAAAAAACAAAAACATAAAAGAAAATTAAAAAAATTTACAAAGTGGTGGATCTAAATTCATCAAGCAAAATATCTTTTAAGAGTCTGGTCATTCACTGGGAAAGTGTCCGACTGTCCCTCCAAAATATGCAGACAAAAAGTGTTGGGACCCAATTTTTCATAAATTACAAAAGGCCCTAGCCATAAGTTTTGGAACTTGGTATGTTCTCCTTTACTCTCATGCGCTTTGTCCCATTTGGGGACCAAATCCCCTACATTAAAATTCCTATCAGATGATGAACTTGTATCAAACCAACACTTCACAATTTGTTGGTGTTGATCAAGTTTCTATTTTTCTTGTGTCCTTACCTCTTCTAATTTTAATAAAGCACTTATCCAGTTCTCTAGAGGAGGGCATTCCTCTTCTTGAAATTTTTGCGATAATTGCAGAGAAGGAAGAAATATGTGTGGGGGGAGGATGGCTTCTCTACCGTAAATGAGGAAGAAAGGAGAGTTACCAATGGAGGCATTTGGAGTTACCCTATCAGCCCAAAGTGTTTAGTTCAATGCATTATGCCAATTCTTGTGGTTCTTTGATATTGTCCTTTTTATAATCTTGATCAGATTCTTTTTTTTTACTCGACCAAACTGTTCCCTTGGGGGTAATAGATGGTAGAGTAATTTAGTTTGATCCCTTTTTCCAGAGGGAAAAAATTCATATCTAGGGAAGAAAAATTAGAAGCGTTGTCAAAAACCAGACATTCAAGAATTCTAAATTGAGTAATAATATGAGAGTTCATAAATGACACTACATGATTTGTATTGACCACTTTTAATGGTAATGCTTCAGGCCATCTCGTAAAATAGTCTGTTGTCGTGGGAATTTACTTTTTTTTTTTGCGAGGAGGGGGGATTTATTGGTCCTATAATGTCTAGGCTCCATTGCTGAAAAGGTGTATCTACGGTAATAGGTTGCAAAGGAAAAGCTACCTTTTTCACCCATCCTGAAGCCTTTTGACATATTATACACTTGCGGGATAGTGTATGGGCATCCTTAAACAAGGTAGGACAATAGTATCCATCCCTTAGCACTTTGTGGGAAATGGTATCTCCACCAAAATGACCACCGACATCATCAGAATGAAGTTCAACCAACACTTTTTCAGATTCCTCTTTTTCTAAACAACGCAGAAAAACACCATCAAAGTTATTTCGAAATAATACATCATTAATTAATTGGAAAAATGCATATTTAACCCTAAGTGCTCTTCTGTTTTTGGGATCAAGATTGCAAGGAGAAGATCCATGTAGAAAATAAAATCTTATATTCCCATACCATGAATTGGGCATAGTTTGCACACAACTTATTTCTTTATGTTGAGTTACAGTTGATGTATTTATTTGACTTTATAATTGCTCAACTGAATCACCAACCAATTTACAAAGACCTTGACCTCTAACAATTTGTGCAGGTACTATTTCAAGGTCATATTCCTGAAATGATTTCATCCAATTTTCCATTTTTTCTTCCAACTCTTTCTATACTAACAAATTTCTCACAGCAAGGTAATGAACAACAATTTTTGTCCTGGATTTCATTAGGAATGATCTAAAATGTTTTACAACTTTAAAAATAGCATACACCTACTAATCTACTATGGGTTAGTTTTGTTCTACTCCTTTAAAGGAAGATCTCATAAATGATATGGGTTTCTTATTGTTTTCTACATTTTTCTTTGTGAGTATCGTGGCATAAGATCTATCAGATGCAAAGGTATATAATGTAAAATCTTGGGAAAAATCAGGGCTCATCAGGGAAGGTGCCTCGATTATGGTTTTTCTGATTGAATCAAAATATTGACTCTCTTATGGTCCCCATATGTATAAAACATCATTTTTAATTAGATTTTGTAGAGGTATAACCATTTCAGAAAAAACTCGAGACAAATCGTCTAACAAAATTAATTTTACCCAAAAAGGATTGCATGGCCTTTTTGGAAGAAGGAGGGGGAACTTTTGAAATGGCTTGGGTTCTTTCATGATCGATTATAATTCCATATTTAGGACACTATAAACCCAAGAAAGTTTCCTTGTTCTACTGCAAATACTGATTTTTTAGGATTGAGTGAAATTTCAAACTTGCAACTTCGTCCTAACACAACCCTAAGATGAGACAAGTGATATTTCTTGTTTTTGGAAAAGAAAGTGACATCATTAAGATAGACCAGAAATGATTGGTTGATGAGGCCACAGAATGTAATGTCCATTTCTCTCTCAAAAGTGGCACTGGCATTTGTTAGTCCAAAAGACATTTTTTTGTAGGCGTAAGTGCCCCATGGGGTATGAAAAGTAGTTTTTACTTGATCTGATGGAGACATAAGTACCTGATTGTATCTTGAGAAACCATCTAATAAATATAGTCTTTCCAAACTAGATACTTGTTGTAGAATTTGTTACATCGAAGGAACAGGGTAGTTTTCCTTATCAGAGGCTCAGTTTAAGTTTCAAAAATCAGCACAAAGTCGAATTTCTCCACTCTTGTTCCTTACAGGGACTATTTTAGATACCCATTGGGTGTGTCTTATAGGAAATATGATATTAGAAGTGAGTAATTTATTAAGATCCTTTTTTATGGTGGGTTCTAGTTTAGGATGCATTTTCCTCAACTTTTGTTGAAATGGTTGGGTTTGGGGTTTCATAGGAATTACATGTTGTATGATGTTTGGGTCAAAAGTTTTTAGATCGTCGTATGTCTAAGAAATTTTTTCTTTAAATTATTTGAATAATTTTATAAAAGATGATTTTTCTTGTTGAGAGCACCCTTTTCCCAAATTGATATTTTGAGGATGATTTTGCATTCCTAAATTGATAGTTTCATACAACAAAGAGGAACTGTTCATTTTGTAATTTACTACCCCTATAAACTTGTCATGTAGGTCATAAAAGTTTTCTAATCTAACAACAGATTTGGGGATAGATTTTACCATCTTAGATGATGATTTTGTAGATTGAGGATCATATATTACCATGAAGTCTCGGAGATTTTCATCATGAGTGCTTTCATCGATAACTGCATCCTGGAAGGTGCCTTCCATATGAAAAAAATTTATGATCTATTGATCATCATAAAATACTCACCAATTTATTATGTTGTCAGGAATCGATGGCCTGAATAACAAATGGACCAAGAACGCATTAGGAGAAAGACCTTCATCATGCAACAATTTAGAAGCAATATTGGCTAGTAAATCAACTTCTGAATTATGTATCCTGGGATTGGAATTTATATTGAACGCTAGGAATTTTTTCATTACACCCCATACCTCGGTTTGGTAATTCTTCAGATGTGGTGACACAAAATGTATTAAACTTACCTGTTTGACTACGATTTCGAAATCACCAAATACTACCAAATTTTCCACATCCATGTCCAGTGCCTTCCTTAGTCCCTGCATAAGTGATTCGCACTTTGTTGTGTTGTTAATACATTCAAACTCTAATTGACAAGAAATAAATGTTTTATTACCTGTAGAATCAATAAGCATAGAACCAACACCTGCCCCTTCTCGGGATTTGGATCCATCAAAATATAAGGACCAGATTTGTTCGTTTAGCTTTGTTTAAGTCAATTTCTGTTGATTTCTTGTTGATAACATCATTCTTTTTACTATTTTCAGCAATGCTTTGGAGCATTTTCTATAGAATAAGTGGAAATTTCAGCAATTCAAAAACGAAAATATTTTCCCTCAATTTTTTTAGATCTTCAACTAAATCATACTCTAAAATTGGGGAAGCAGAGTTTTGTCTCATTTCAATTTTCTTTGGTTGTTTTGAAACCACTTTTTTACTTGTTTTGGGCCGAGGCGTGTTTTTTATTTTACTTCTCATGTTATAGGGATGGATAGTTTCAAAGTTTTCTTGAAAGATGTTTTCCGACAAGTGCCCGAAAACAGGAGGGGAAGAATCCTCCTCATCATGTGTTTCTTATTCACTTGTATCATCATGATCTTCAGGAGAAGCAGAAAACGAATTTTCATGTGCTTTCAATATTGTTTGTAAATCATACTGTAAAATTTCTAAATTTACACCTTTTGTACTCGGATTTGGCCTGTTCGGAGGAAAAGGTTTTCTAAAAGGTGGTTTAAAACCTCCTTTACTAGTAGATTCCTCCTAAGCAGATATTTTCAAGTCAACAACCTGATTGGATAATTTTTGGAAAGATTTCTGCAAACTTTCCAAGTCTAATGTTTCTTGTTGATTTTTAGCTTGAGGAGGCCTAGGGAGAATTTATATTTTCCTTTTGGAAGATGAAGTTGTTTCACCCTCACTACTTATATTATCTTTTAAGCTCATAATTTCCTTCTCAATCAGGACTGCCTCCTCAAAGGCTTCTAATAATGCGTTCTTTTTGGTCCTTTTAACCCATATGGCTATGTTGTTATGCAAGGCCTTAGTATAATATGCGATGATCAAGTTTTTTTCAGGCATCGAATCTACATGAATCTTGTTTCTTAGTGTTAGAAATATCTGGTTAAATTCTTTAACGTTTTCCTTAGGATTCATTTTTAAAATAGATATGTCCATTACCAGGACTTCTAGAGATTTATCATCTCCGAATTTTTCTAGAAAACAGGTTTCAAACTTGTCCCAAGAGACGATGGTTTTTGGTTGTTGTGAAAAATACCAGGATGAGGCATTCCCCTCAAAAGTGTAAGGGAACAATCTACACATAACATCTTTGTGTTTGACACTGTGGAGTCTAACAACAAGAATAAATTTCTTGATGTGATCCTCAACTGATTGCTTCAAATCTGGATCAAAATTGGGTAGTCATTTCTCTAGATGTTTAGGTAATGGGTGTTGGGGTCCAGGTACAACCACGATATATTGATCGAGCCAAGGTCTGGTGGAATTATTTAGTTTTTTCATGGCAGTTGGTGGAGTGGAAGGTTGATATGGTTCAGATGAATAATTCCCTTTGTCCAAGGATTCACCTCCTTAAGAAGGTGGAAAAGAACCAGGTGGGGATGGTGGGATACCATATCCAACAGTACCAAGGATAAGTGATTCAATAGGTTTGGTATTATTACCTCCCAAAGGGTTTCCAGGAAGACCTGTGACTTGATTTTTTTCTTGAAGAATTGTAAAATCAAGGGGTTGATTAAGTTATCTACCAGGTTGTATGATTCGAGATAAATCACTTTGATTTCTTATGATAGATTGGCAAACAATTTCTTGGAAGTCAAACCCTTGAGGAGCTTGTGTCAATTTTTTGATGAGATTGTCAGGGGTAGTGTTCAGGGTAGTAGTTGGGTCAAGAGTAGCATTATTGTCTGAGTGACTACGCGTAATGATAGGAGAACGACTGTTTGGGGCAGTCTTATGACCTCCATGTTCCATCAATGAATTTAAGGCCCTCCTTATAGAGCCATTTGTTGATGGGAATTTATGACACATCATCAACTAGAAGGTTAGAACCAATCTGGGATTGTCTAATTAACCCAAGCCATTTGGCATGATCTAACCTGATGGGTTTAATGGCTCTATTATCCAACTAGGGTCCTAAAAACTGTGAAAGAAAATAAACTAATCTAAAGCTACAATATTAACAATTAATACTTTAATCACAAATGTACATAATCTAAAGCTACAATATTAACAATTAATACTTTAATCACAAATGTACAACAAGAGTGTTTATAAACAATGATGATATACAATTTGCAAAGTTTAAATAAATCTTTGCAAAAGTGATTTCTTGAGATGATGCTTCTTAAACCGATTAAATAAAAGTGAAACTTATTATAATGATCACACTATTAAACTATTAAATAGTGAATGAATATAATTGTAATCATTTGACGAAAAGATACAAAGCTAGTTAACATCTAGATAACACAATCATTATTCATTCATAAATTATTTAAATAAATAAGACATGGACTAACCTCAAGTTGATCAGGAAAACTAAGTTTATCTCTAAATGTGTTGTGTGATATCTTGCTTGTCCTTCATTTAAGGGAAACCTATGATAGAACAAATCATAGTACTTACTGAATAAATTCAAAGAGGTGTTTGAATATTTGGAGTGAATTTATAACAACAAAAAGATAATTAATTAAAAATCCTATGACCTCAAGATAATCAATAGCTGAAAATGAAAGAAATCTCAATTTTGAACATTGATATTATCAATGTTTTAACATCATAAGTAAACTAAAAAATAATTAAATGATCAGTTGATCACAAATACAAAATGAACCGACAAATCATGGACAACATTCAAATAATCATCGATATGAAATATCATGTGAAGACCATGGACAACATTCAAATAATCATCGATATGAAATATCATGTGAAGACAACTTGTCTAAAGCTAAATCAACAGAAATAATAACTCATAACATATAAATAATAGGACAATGCAATGAAATAAGGATTCCACAATTCAAAAAGGTCTAAATCCAACAATGAACTACTTTCCCATATCACTTCCCAAAATTATATGTCCATACTGTAGTTCAAAAATGTTGTCCTTAACACTAAAAAACAACTACTATTTAACCATGTCTTGGATCAATAACCTCTTATCATACATGATAGAAGACGATTCCTGAAAAGAATTTTCTTTACAAAAATATAATAACAAAGGAACACTCATGTGGGATTCCTTTCATCAAAAAATAATTACATAAATGATATTGTTTTATCAAAAATGAGAAATTACTAAGCTATGGAGCACATTAATCCATGATTTATTCTCCTTGAAAATAGCATCATAAACTATTGTTTTTCTGAAAATGATAAAACAAAATAGAATTTTAGATAATAATAAAAAACTAATACTTTCAAATAGACTGGCTACAAAATTTCACGATTTTGTAGCTAGGCTTTAAATAAACAAAATCAAAAATAAATCTATCTATTTTATTTTTCAAATGGAATTAAATCAAAAGAATAAAAAAAAAATATCATTTGAGAGATTAGACAAAAAATCATTTGATAAGTATGAATTAATGTTATAACCCTAAATTGCACCATACATGCACACCTAGCACTTGGCCCTTTTACATGCAAATTTTGCCAATCCATCATTGAGCAACTCCTCTTAAAAAACACCATTTTTGAAGATGTACGTGCCCTGCACCACTAATGCATGCATACACACGCTTGCTACACCACTATAGCCTGCATACGTACTCTATATATACCATTACAACCGGTGTGTTCTTGTAAAAGTTGCAAAAATGAAAAAGTTGAAAGGAATTCATTGAGATTATGGGCTATTGGGTAGTTTCCCAACTGATCCACTGCCTATAGACCATCACCCAAATGAATAAACATATTTTTTTCATATAAAAGGAGGTGTTGGGGTCTCATTCATAACATAAGCATAATAACAGTGAAACTCTTCCCATTTCACATCCCCTCCTTGCCCCAAGAATTGCAGCCACCCTATGAGATTTGTATCATAATTTCCCATTCTTTCCCTTTTTCCTCCATCATAAGCCTATGACATTTCCCTAGAAGAAGTGTGAGAGGAGAAAGATACATGGAAGTGAAGTTGGAGCTTGGTGAAGAGGATATCAGACCAGGTTCATGGAGTAGTCATCGACCTTGTTGTAAGTAAACATTGTGATATCAATAAAAGGAATACTTTTTTTGTCCCGAAATATGATGTGTCAAATAGTTGTATTCGATTTATGTCTTATATTAACTCATAACCCATGATTTATATATGAGATTCATGTTTGTAGTTTCTTTTTTATCTGTTTGTGAATGCAGGCTAGCCTTGGGAGGAGACTTGTAGTCAGTGGATCTATCGAACGTGAGAGGATCGACACCGGACGTGGGGTAAAAGGTAAAGTTACCTGATATTTTCACTTTGTCTTTCGTGTATGAATCTAGGGTTTATTTGGGGTAGTTATAAAATTAGGATACTTTAAGAGGGTTAGATATGCCTACATGTTGAACTCTAGTGTATTCAATCGAGGGTTTTTCCCGCTATCGCAGAATTGACAACCATACTGGGGAAACCTCTAGGGTTTTAGGTGATTATTTGGATGTTTGATTGGTTTTTACCTTTTTGAGTTTCTTCCTGAATCAACTGAGTCTTTAAGGGATTTTGGTCACATGTTGGTGTCATACCAGTTCTTCCTACCCTATCATTCTGCCTATTTGTTTTCTTTTCAGAGAAGTTACAAAGGTGTACATGGATTGTTGTGGGTCAACACGCGTACATACCTGCCCTTATTTTAGACAACCCATGTACATACGCAATCTGCTGAAGTATCAATAGCGTGCCTGTGTGAAGAAATTTTTCTTTAAGAAGAGGTAGTCAAATTCTTCCCTGATTGAAGTTTGACTTCTCAGGGTTTTTTTATCAAGTACAGTGTCTCTATTATTTACAGTCGAAGCCTGGGTTTGATGTCAATTTGGTTATCTTTTTAAATATTTCTCGTGTTTAGTTTAGAAGGGTTTTGGGCGGTCTTAAAGTATTGACCAGCCTGTTTGGTGTCTTCAGTGACCCTTCGATCCATAGTGGGCCAAAGGTCAAGTTTTCAGTCTTGTCTTGTTTTTACTTTTTCCCCTTTCGCTTGCCTTAAAGAAAAAGAAAAATAATTTATTTCAAGTTTCTTGTTTGAAGAATAA
>CBVK0100944042.1:0-13908 GCA_900067695.1 Picea abies | reverse complement strand
GAAAAGTTGGTTAAAGAGTTAGTTACAAATCTTTATTTGTCAAATATAAGTAATTTTTCTTTCAGTTCATTTACTTCTCCTCTTTTTTGTCTCTTAAAACACACCACTAGTTTCATTGTTGTTTCCTTGACTTAAAACAAGCCTATTAAAATTAATGATAAAAATTAAAATCAACTACACTTTATGTTTGTAGGGTCAATCAAATAGTGTAGGCTAGAGCCTTGAATTAGGTTGGAGAGGGAACTCTTCAAGGCTTAAAAACAAACATTGGAGTTGGTAATAGGGAGTGTAAAAATTTTAGTAAACATGAAAGTTATCCAGGACCCCACTCTAACATATGGGCTAAACACAAGGTCTCATGTGGAAAGGTAGTGGAGATAACCACTTCAAATCTGGACCCAACGTAGTGGGGAACGCATATTGAGGAATTATCGTGGGATTCTATTGGTTTCATTTTCCTACAGAGCTTCGTGGACCCTGAATCTGTTCGGGATCCTCAGTTGTCTTCCAGACCATTTGCTTATGCAACCCTCAGTAGGTTTTGGGATTTTTTACCCTACTCACTGTTGTCCACTTGACTGTCAATTGTACCCACCTAGTGATTGTTCGTGAGATGGAAACTTAGTTGACTTTATTTTAGGGACTTACATAGGTGACTGTGGGTCTATACCACAATACCCAGGGCAGACGATGGGCAATTATTTGCAGAGTATACCTGAAGGGTTCTTTTATGTTCAAGTTGCACTTGCACCCATAAGTTTCTCTAGTGTTGGTTGACGTAACTATTCTTTCATCTAGGAAGTGTTTTTCTTTCTCTATCTTGTAGGAACTTTTCTAGTCTATGTTTGGTTTTCAACATTAGTAAAATCCTTACTGTGTCGTTGATCTTCTCACAAAGTGGAAGATCAAGAGCTCCATCAGTTGCGAAGGCTTCATGGCCTGTTGCCGATTGAATTGGAGCCACCACCACCACCATTACGACTAAGACTTGACCAACAAGGGTCATTTAAGGTGACCGGGCCACAGGAAACTATGCCTGAGCCATCCCTGAGAGGAGAACACCTGAATTCAGAGGAGCCTAATGTTTCTGACCTTGGAGTAGAATCTCTCGGGCCATCCAACTCTCCGATCACTAACTTGTCAGTGCCTATCGTGGTACAAGTTGTCCCTCCAAGGGTAACTCATCACGAGCGTCAAATATTCTTGCAAGCAGCAATGGAAGCAAATGCTGCTACTTCATCTGGGAGTGCTCATACTCCCTCAACGACTGCCACCATAGGGGGAATTCTGCCTCCTAAACCACCTTCACTGGTTGGTACCACCATGGTCTCGACCACCTCTACTTTAGGTAGTGGTATTGTTTCGTCTATGGCGACTATCACTACTCCGTTCACACAGAGTGCGACGGGCCCTCTATTTTCATACGGGATGCTCGGATTTGATACAAACTTCATCCTCTCCTATTCCACCCTACAGACCATGGGTCTAGGGGCAAGGAGCTCAAATGATCCTCTACTCAGCAGTGCTTCTTAGCAACCTGTCGGGACGAACATGAACTATATCTTGTTCAGAGCAGGTAGTCTAGGACCTCATTCCTACACCACGCCGGTAGGTTCAATGTCGTTCTCTTTGTTCGACATGTTTGGAAGTAACGCTTTCTAGTCAATTGTCGTCTCAGCCAGGGGCAACCCTTGTTTTGGACAACAAAATCCTGTGCAAGTTACTATTTCTACATAGGGGGAAAACACATGTATCTTTTCCTCACAAGGAATCTGGAATCCGTGGCAGGGGGCAGTTCCCTCGTCAGGGATGCCGACCGAGGGTAACCCCTTCCATGGTCAGTGGAACCCCGGGCAAGGCTCAGTACCTATGCCCATTAGATCGGCAGGTGGAAACCCTTTCTAGAATCTTTGGAACACTACGTAGGGAGAAATCCCTGCCCAGCCCTCAACGTCCAACTACGGGAATCAACTGATGAGTTCCCAACAAACGCAGTATCCATTCATTATCCAAGGCCATGGTATTTACCAGAACCCTGGTCAACAACCTAACTTTTCCTGGCAACCTGGTGCCAGTCAAACCCCAAGCTCCCTTTTACCTCTACATAATCAACAACCTAAACTACCGTTTCTGGCAATGTTGCATTTTCCAGACTTGTTAAGATTGTTAAACGACCCAATTTGTCACAATCCGCGTTAGCCTTCCATGCCGACGTAGTTTCCCTCAGACATTCAAAAGTTCGAAGGTAAGCCTAACGAATATCCAAGCGATCATGTGACCACCTTTCACTTATGGTGGTCGTCAAACTCGTTGCGAGATGACTCCGTACAGTTGTGTTTGTTTCAATACACTCGTATCGGGAGTGCCGCGAAATGGTACATCGAGCTCGACCGCTCAAGATACTCTACTTTTGGGGAATTGGCGATGGTTTTTCTAAACCATTTTCAACTACTTGTGAGATACGATGCCGACACTGAATTGCTGGCCAACTTTGAGCAAACAATGTGAGATACGATGCCGACACTGAATTGCTGGCCAACTTTGAGCAAACAAAGCCTGACCATATCTCGGATCACATCCGAGAATGGTGACGTCGGAAGAGTTTGATAAAAGTACCAGTTCCACCGGATTTCCAGCTGGAGTGGTTCCTTAAGTCTTTGGTACTCAAGTTATCCAAGGATGTTGCAACATCGGGAGTGTTTTCCGAGGAAGAGGCGATAATGAGAGCTCAACAGATTGAAATAATATACTCTCAGTATGGTTTACTCTACGAAGTTTTTCCAGATGCGCCACGATCTATCCTTGACAAGGCCAGACACAAGTTTGGACCACATGCTGATAGTATAGTTGGTTCAACATAAGAAAATCCCACTGATCCACTGAAAAATCAATTGAAACAATTGTCAATACAACAGACAGTGGCCAACCAAACCTCTAGTTCGACTGCTCCCCCTACTCAAACGTCGGACGTACACAATGTGCAGTCGACGAACCCGAAGGCCAACCAACAACCTGACGACAAGAAAAAACAAAGCAACAAGAAAGGTAAGGGGGATAAGAAACCCACCAACAATGCTAGCAGGGGCAACACAAAGAAAAGAAAGTCAAATCATCCATGTAACCTTTGCACGGAATACCGTCCGACTCACCTTTTCCCTCGGCTTGCGGAGGCCCAAAATTTATTGGTGCAGCAGCAACCTGCTATGTTAATGAACCCATTTCCACATGGGAAAAATTTGACTCAAGCCTCTACGAGCGCGAATGGGGGCAGTCAGGGATCCCATTTGTCTTCTAGTAATCCCCAGCCTCAAATGTTTATATGTTGAAAGGTGACGCTTACATAGAAACTAGGGCACATGATTATGAAATGCCAAACACTGCTGAAAAGGGTAAAGCATACGAAAATCCATCAGTTCCTCTCCAGATAGAGAAGACGATGGGAGAAACAATGACACACATCCTGAAAGGGGCATTCATGAAAGCTTTGCATAATCCAAACATGAGGGCCTCCTAGAATTAGTCTGTGGTGGAGGATTTTTCACAAACCCCTTGCGCGATGTTTGCTTTGGAGGTCCTCCAGAGCTGCCCTTCGCAGAGAAAATATCTATTAGCTGCCTTAGGATATGTTGAGACTTGTAATTCAGGAATGATCAGCTTGATACGATTGAATTGAAACCTCATATCCCATACCACGTTGCATTTCAAATAGTAATGTCTTACACCACGAAAATTTTTACCCGAAATATTTTCCCCATGGTGGTTGATGAGGGTGCCTCGACATGCGTGATGTTGTTGGCATGTTGGACCATCGGGCTGAATACGAACTACAACTTGTTTGGAGCAGGTAGTCTAGGAACTTCATATTACACCATAGAGGTGGGATCCACGTCATTTTCTTTATTCGATGCGTTTGGTAATAATACTTTTTCGCCAGCTGCAGTCTCGGGTAGGGGAAACCCTAGTTTTGGACAACAAAATCATGTGTAGGGTATTATTCCTACACAGGGGGAAAAAACATGATTATTCTCCTCACAAGGACTCTATAATCTATGGCAAGGGACAATTCCCTCATCAGGGATGTCAACAGGGAGAAACCCATTCCATAGTCAATGGAACCTTGGGCAAGGCTCAGCACCCATGCCCGTCAGATCAACAGGGGAAAAACTTTCCAAAATCTTTGGAACACGACGTAGGGAGCAATCCCCCCCCAGCCCTCAATGTCCAACTATAGGAGTCAACCAATGACGTCTCAACAAATGTAGTATCTGTTCATTGGAAAAGGCCATGATATTTACCAGAACCTTGATCAACAACCTATCTTTTCCTGGAAACCTGGTGCCAGTCAAACTCTAGGCTCCTTTCTCCCTGTACATAGTTAAGAGCCCAAACTACCATTTATGGCGATGTTACATTTTTTAGACTTGTCAAGTTTGTTAAATGACCCAGTTTGTCATGATCCATGTTGGCCTCCCATGTCGATGAAGTTTCTCTGAAACATTCCAAAGTTAGAAGATAAGCCTAACAAAGATCCAGACGATCACATGACCGCTTTTCACTTATGGTGCTCATCGAACTCACTACAAGATGACTTTGTTCAGTTGTGTTTGTTTAAACGTATGCTCATTTGGACTGTCACGAAATGGTACATCGAGATTGACCACTCAAGATACTCTTCATTTAGAGATTTGGAAATGGGTTTTCTCAACCATTTCCAACTACATGTAAGACATGTTGTTGGCACCGAATTGATGGCCAATTTTAAGAACACAAAGGCCGATCATATCTCGGATCACATCCGAGAATTGGGACATTGAAAGAGTTTGATGAAAGTGTTAGTCCCACCAGATTTCCTACTGGAGTGGTTCCTTAAGTATTTGTTACCTCATTTATACAAGGACGTCGCAACGTCGAGAGTGTTTTCCAAGGAAGAGGCGATAATGAGAGATCAACAACTTGAACTGGTATACTCTTTGCCTGGTTTACTCTATGAGGTTTTTCCAGATGTGTCACGGTCCATCCTTGATAAGGCCAGACACAAATCTGGACCACATGCCGATGGTATAGTTGGTTTAGCACAAGAAAATCCCAGAGATCAGATGTCGAATCAATTGAAACAATTTTCAATAGAGTAGACAACGACGAGCCAAAACTCTAGTCCGACTGCTCCCCCTACTCAAACGTCAGATGTACATAGTGTGCATTTGATGAACCCAAAGGCCAACCAACATCCTGAATGGAAGAAGAAATAGTGAAACAAGAAGGGTAATGGGGATAAGAAACCCACAAACAATGTTGGTGGGGGAAACACAAAGAAAATAAAGTCGAAGTATCTGTGTAATATTTTCATGGAAGACCATCTGACTCACCTGTGCCCTCGACTTACAGAGGCCCAAACATTATTGGTGCAGCAACAACCTGTTGTGTTAACGAACCCATTTCCACATGGGAAAAATTTGACTCAAGCCTTTACAACCAAGGATTGGGGTAGTCAGGGACCCCCTCCGTCTTCTTGTAGTCCCTTGGCCATGAATGTTTATATGATGAAAGGTAACGCTTACATAGAAACTAGGGCACATGATTATGGAATGTCATAAACTATTGAAAAGGGTAAGGAAGCCCTAAAATTGTTTGTTCCTATCCGAATAGAGAAGCCAATGGGAGAAACAATGACATGTATCCCGAAAGGGACATTCAAGAAAGCTTTGCATAATCTGAATGCAAGGGCCTCCCATAATTACTCTACGGTGGAGGATTTTTTGTAAACCCCTTGTGCGATGTCTACTTTGGAGGTCCTCTAGAGATTCCCTTCACAGACAAAGGCTTTTTAACTGCCTTAGGATCCGCTGAGACCTGTAATTCGAGACTGATCATGCTTGATATGGCCGACTTGAAACCTCATCTCCCTTACCATGTTGCATTTCAGATAGTAGTGTCTCACTCTACAGAATTGTTTAATCAGAATATTTTACGTACGGTGGTTGATGAGGACCCCTCGACATGCATGATTTCATTGGCATGTTGGAAACCCATTGGCCAGCCTGTTATTTCTCTGTCACCTACTTTGCTTACTACTTTTGATGGTCATTCTTTCATACCACATAGAATAATCCCTTCTTTCCTCATGCATTTAGGAGGGAAGACCGTGTGGATAAAAGTTGAAGTGGTTGATGCACATCTCAACTGCAACCTATTGTTACGAAGGAGTTTGACATAGGAAGGAGTTTTTTGGGTCTTGTTGTTTCCGGACAAGGGTCAAATAGTAAGCATTGACCAGTTGTCCTTCACCAGGCCTGATCCTTCATTGGGGTCATCCATGGTCTCATTGATTGATTACACATAGCCCGGTGTCGTCAATGTGGGGGTTGGTTTGTGCCCACCTTTGATGGGTACATTCGATTACCCACCCCCTTATAGTGATGTCAAGATGATATCGACTATCCCTGACCAGTCTAAGGCTGAAATATTTCAAGTGTCATCACTTCGTATGACTTACTTTAATGATCCATGGACTCTTCCCTCCACATCGACCTCGATGGAAGGGACAGGGCATCCTGTCATTTCCATCCCCCTATCCATGGAATAATTTTCATATGATTGTCTAGCAAGCTTCATCGGACCTCGATTTGACTCCAAAAAAGGAGTTAGATCCATTTCTTGAGCCTATTTGGGCTCAAGTTTCCCTTTCCACTACCGATTCTTTAGACTTGGTCTTTCCCTCTGACGAGGTGATTTTAGAGGAATTGACTAGTCTAGACAGACCCTGGGATGATCTCCATCATAGATCTTATATCTTCCCAGAGTTAAGAAGAATAGAGGCAGGAGAATTCATGTTAACTCTGACTGGAGATAAGTCTTTTCCTATTAATCATCTTGCTATGCACGTAGTTTATGCAAAGGGTAATATGGAAACCATCACTGAAATGATACCTATCGACATCTCTAGAACCCTTGGCATCATGGATAATGTCTTCGTCAGAGTGGACTACGTCTCAGAGGAGATTTGAATCTACACAGATTTATTTAAATAATTTTGTGACGTTTTTGCCTGGTCTTACTAGGAAAGTCTAGGAATTGATGCAAGAATCGTCGAACATGATATATCAACTTATCCTGATGCCAAGTTGGTTCGACAAAATCTTCATCTGGTTAATCCTCAAAAAGTGAAAACTATTATGGATGAAGTAGAGAAACTGCTCAAAGATGGTTTCAACTATCCCATTTAGTTGACTCAATGGGTGTCAAACCCCATTTTGGTCAACAAAAAGTAGGGAATGATTCATGTGTGTATGGACTTCCATGATTTGAACAAGGCCTGCCCAAAGGATAATTTCCCCACCCCATTCATTGATCATATTGTCAATGAATGTGAAGGTTGTGAGGTCTTCTATTTCATCGATGGTTTCTTGAAATACAATGAGATATAGATCAAACCCAAGGACCAACATAAAATAAGTTTTATCTGTCCAAGGGGCACATTTTCTTATCATAAGATGCCTTTTGGCCTAAACAATGCTCGAGCCACTTTTCAGCGGGCCATGTCTTTTTCCTTCCACGACCTTAGACATATAATCAAGGCCTATCTCAATGATTTAGCATCATGATCTTGTAAGAGATATGATCATCCAATGCACCTCGAACTAATATTTGAGTGATGTCGCTACTATCAGATTCTCTTGAATCCAAAAAAATGCATTTTTTGCATGATGTGAGGTCGTCTTCTAGGTTTCATAGTTTAGACAACAAGGATCATGTTCAATCCTATGAAGGTTGAGGCGATAGTTCAGTTGCCTCTCCTGTGCACAGTCCCTCATCTTCAAAGCTTATAGGGTAAAGCAAACTTTGTTTGGTGTTTCATCACAAACTATGTCGAGATCACTAAAGGGTTCATGCATTTACTAAAAAATGGAGTCCCTTTCCATTGGGACAAAGATGCTCAACGCTGTTTCGAAGCGTTGAAATGCGCCCTTATGTCTTCCCCTCCTCTCTAGACTCCCAATTATAATAAATATTTTTTATTGTACTTGGCCACCATAGAGTTGACCATCGGTATGGTCTTGGCTCAAGAGGACGATCTTCTTGAGGATCACATTATTTATTACCTAAGCCAAGGCCTTGTTGGACCAGAAATCAAATACTTCCATGTTGAGAAGCTTCTGTTCGCAGCAGTGCATGTTGTTCAACGATTCCGTCATTATATGATTCTTTGTAAGACCACCATCATTGCTATTGTAAATCCATTTCAGTATGTGTTGACATGACATGTCATCGACAAAAAAATTAGTAGATGGATTGTTATCCTCTAGGAATCTGAATTGGATTTTGTTTCTCCGAAATCCAAAAGGTCACTGTTATTTGCGAAACTTATCTTGAAACTTCCGATACAATCACTAGATGTTACGCCAGAGGAATCACCAATTAAAGTAGATATTTTTATGATTTCATCTTCGAACCCCTGGTATGGATATATATTATTCTATCTCTAGACTTTGAAGTTTCCCACCTCTACTTCTTGCGATGAGAATCGACGTATACGCCATCAGGAAAAAAACTATCTCATATTTGATGACACTTTGTATCGTCGAGGCATAGATTGCATCCTTCGTTGTTGCCTCATTAATGAAGAAGAAGAACATATTCTTAATGAATTCCTCACTGGAACATGTGGTGGTCATTTGTGTAGGTTGGAAAGAGCCCAAAAGATTCTATGAGCCGGTTACTTTTGGCCAACGTTAATCAAGGATTGTGTTGAATCAGTCAAGAAGTTATACCCATGTCAGATCTTCTCTCAGAAGATGAGGGCACACCCCTCTCCCATGTTTCCCATGATTACTATTGGTCCCTTCACGAAGTGCAGGATTGATTTTACTACATGCCAACCAACCTCATCCAGGGGGAATCGTTATATTATCGTAGCAGTAGAATACTTCACAAAGTGGGTCAAAGTTATACCAATGTTTAATAATGATGGAGAGACAATAGCTCTCTTTATTTTCAATCAGATAATAGAAAGGTTCGACATCCTGAAGGATATTATCATAGACTATTGCAATCAATTTCAGAATAAAATGATGTCTAAGTTAAAATAAAAGATTAGGTTGAGGAAAGAGAATTCATCACCTTACTACCCACAAGAAAATGGTCAGCTGGAGGCTGTGAATAAGTTACTCAATACTATTCTACAATGAACAATCAATTCTTCCAAGTCAAATTGGCATTTCATGTTGTACTCGACATTATGGGCCTACCAAACGTCTGTAAATACTGCCACTGGTTTTTCACCTTTTCAACTCATTTATGGGCTGGAAGTAGTCTTGCCTATAGAGTTCTATATCCCATCTCTAAAGTTGGAAGTACAGTTATTTCCAGATACTTCACCGCTTGAGGAACACTTATTATATCTCGAGCAACTTGATGAGCAATGTTGTGATGCAACCTTGGGCAACGAGCCTCACAAGCAATGAGTCAAGAGTTAGTATGATCGTTCTGTTTGTCCTTGGATTTTCTCTAAAGGAAACCTTGTCCTAGTCTACAACCCAGATAAGGATCCCCTAGGGGCAGGCAAGTTCAAACACATGTGGTTCAGACCTTTCATTGTGAAGGAGGCACTAAAGAAGGGAGCTTATTGTCTCGTTGAATTTGAAGGAAATTCTTTGGCAGAGCCTAGAAATGGGCTTTACCTAAAGAAGTGTTAATCGTAGGTGGGTCGCCTTGGGTGACTTCTTGTACATATGCATAGTTTGTATACATTTATTTTTGTCTTTTTATTTTATGGACGTGTCATTATTTATGTCATATTTTTCACTGTGGCAGATGTTTTATGTCATATTTTTCACTGTGGCAGATGTCAAGTGAATCAGAGGTGTTTGTTGGGTTTGGAGATGGTTCTAGCCGATACTTGCCTCCACATATTGGGTGATTTTCATTCCTCAGAGCCAATTGTTAGCTTCTGGAGATATCTGTCTAGGTGACGCCACAAACAATGTCATCGACTACAACATAGTGATAGAGTTTCTTTGTGACACTCTGTCCCATGGTATCTCTCACCTCCAGGTCTACTTAGATGCACAGTTGGTTGTATTTCAATGAAATGGGGTTTACTGCGTTTATGAACCTACTTTACACTAATGGTTCCTTAGGGTACATCTCTTAGAATTTTTCTTTGATTACATTACGTATATCCATGTTCCTAGTAGATTAAATCAAATGAAAAATGCTCTAGCTAATCAAGTATTAGATTGGAATATTGCACACATATAAAAATAAGCACACACATACACATGTATATACATGTGGAAAAAATGTGATCCATAAGATGTAAAGATGTAAATACACACACACACACACACACACACATATATATATATCAAAAAATATCAGAGTACATTTGCGGGTGCAAGCGCCTCAAAATTATAAGTATGGTATACATCACGGGGCTTATGCCCTAAAAAATATACAAAAGAGTGCCCTGAGATCCCTCTCTGAGTCTTGGAGGGCTATATCCAAGACTCAAAGTGGTTCTGATGTTGCCTCTGTGACTGCCTTACAGCCTTGGAAAAATTACAGAGCGCTAACACAACCTTCGCTAACGAGACTCACAAGCAATGAGTCAAGTGTCAATATGATCGGTCCGTTCATCCTCGGATTTTCTCCAAAGGCGACCTTCTCTTGGTCTACTACCAAGATAAGTATCCTCTAGGGGTAGCAAGTTCAAACCCATGTTGTTCAGACCTTTCATCGTGAAGGAGGTACTAAAGAAGGGTGCTTATCGTCTGGTGGAATTTGAGGGAAATTCTTTGGCGGAGCCTAGAAATTGGATTTACCTCAAGAAGTATTACTCGTAGGTGGGTCTCCTTGGGTGACATTTTGTACATATGTATAGTTCTTATACAATTAGTTTTTTGTCTTTTTGTTTTATGTATGTGTCGTTATTTATGTCATCTTTTTCACTGTGGAAGATGTCAAGTGAATCATAGGTGTTCATTAAACGGATGGTGCTAGCCGACACACTCAGAGGCTTTCTTCCGTAGCTTGGGTGATTTTCACATCTCAAGGCCATTTGTTATCTTCTGGAGGTAGTTGTTTAGGTGACACCACAAACAATGTTGTTGAGTAAAGCACAATGATAGAGTTTATTCGTGACGTTTTGTCGCATGGTATCTCTCACCTCCGAGTTTACTTAGATGCAAAGATGGTTGTGTCCCAGTTAAATGGGGTTTACCGCGTTTATGATCCTACTCTACATCGACGATTCTTTAGGGTACGTCTCTTAGAATGTTGCTTTGATTACATTACGTATATCCATGCTCCTAGGATATTAAATCAAATAACATATACCCTAGCTAATAAAGTATTAGATTGGCATATTGCACACACATACACATGTACATCCATTTGTAAAAAATGTGATCCATAATACATAACAATGTAAATACAAATATATATATATATATATATAAGTGTCAGAGTACATCGGTGGGTGAGAACGCCTCAAAAATATATGTCTATTATACATGATGGAGATTATGCCCTCAAAATATGTACAAAGAGTACCCTCAACACCTAAGTGGTCTATCCTAGCTAAGCACGGGGCCTGTTGGCCTTTCCATAGTGAAAAACGGTGCTCTCCAAATGCCAGAAGAGATGGACCTAGGTTCGTGGAACCCCAACTACGTGAGGCTGCATCGATGGCAGGAGATCCTCGATCTCGGCCATGGGAACTGTACGAGTGAGTACGGTGAGTTTCCGCTCCACCCGTCTCAAAAATATGTCATCCTCTCTAGCTGGAGGTCCCCCTGCTGTTGTTGCTAGTACTGCCTCTGGTCGAGGATGTCACCTGGTCTTGGAGATTTTTTTTGGATGCACTGGTCCCACATCTATACATAACAGATACTCAGTTTTCAGATACTCGTGTACACATAAAAATAATATATATATAAAGAAACTAAAAAATAAATAACTTTAAAAACAAACGTACATATCTCTCCTCCTCTCCAGAAGGTACGAACATGTCCGGATCCTTGGAAAAGTTGATTCCAACATAGGGGTAGTCCTCTATTTCCGAAATCTTTCGTGCCCACCAGTCAAAAAATGTATCTTCGAAGGACTTTATGGTCCTTCCTCCCCTCTATCGAGGAAACAATGTCGCCCACCTACATACTTCTTGAAAGGAGGCCACATGCCCTCGTACTATCTCTCGTGGACTCATGCTAGGTACCCTACACAAAATGGTACCAAACCCGAAATTTTTGTTACTTTTCCCACAACACTCTGTAATTTGTCTCTTCATGCATTCAAGCATGGTCATGCTCTAGTAGAACACTCGTGCATTTAGGCACTGAACTGTACAATACATGTGTGCCTGGGAGGCCTGATGTAACAATGTGGATCCAGTGATCCACCCAATGAGTAAAACTATCACTTTCAGTGATAGGTTGGTGATCTTGTGGATTGACACCTGAGAACCTACTTTCTCAATGCCAGCCTCACAATGTAGTCTGATCATCTTAGCAATGTTATGAGGCCCTATAGAAATGAACGCAAGTTGATTGGTTCCCCTCTCCTCAAGAGGCCAGTCAAAAATTAAATTTCCTCAATTTTTGGATTCAACGACTACCCCTCGAGCATAAAAACATAAATGTTGGGGTGCCAATAGTTCACCAAGGCCTTAGGTAGCTTGTGGTGTTCCCTCATGAGTGGGCAACAAAAGAAATTCCATAACCCGCATTGTTTCAATGCACCGACAGCAGCAAGGTCCTCTTCCACCAAAATATCAATGTCATTGTGCTCCCTCTCTCTCCAGTGGATGTACATCTTCTCACATGACCAGTTCAAACGGAGAGTTAACTCTTATTTTTCATTTTTTCTATGTTATTGAGGGTGTATGTGGGATGTCTTGGAAATAATTGTGTATGCACGCGGGAAAATTATTTTATGCCTATGGGATGTCCTTGGACATCCCACATACACATAGGGACGCTCGTTTTTAGGAGGGTGCGCCCCCCAAAAAAGAAAAATAAAATCATAAAGGAGGTATGGAAATGAAAGAGGGGTTGGTTTGTACTTACTTGGTCTGAGAGGAAGTTTGTTTTGTCCTTTGAATCTCCCGAAATCAACTCTTTTAGCAAAGGGGTATTTTTAGCTTTTTGGTTAATTCTCAATTTGAAATGGTGAAAATGAGCTATCAGTTTCTATTTATAGATTTTTTTGGCCCTTTTTGCCACTTTTTTTAACCCTTTTGTCATTTTTCTAGATGGAAAATCATCTAGTGCGGTTCTTGAGTGTCTCATTGGATGTCATGATACACGTCACTTTTGGTTTGGGAAATTTTTTGGGAAATGGGTCACTTTTGAAGGTCCTTTGGTAAAATTCGTTTTTCCAACTTTTTCCATTTAAGTTAGGATTCCACCTCCACGTTTTGCATCTCATTGTCTTTACATTTTTCCATACAATCGATCCCACCAAACTGCAGCACAGAACAATCATTGTTGATTTAGAAGTGCCATAATAAGGTAGTAGAGCCTACCTTTACATGGATTCCCTAGTTAGATCCTCATTTCATTTTGGCGTCCATGCCATTGTTAATGACTTTAGGCTCAGGTGTCTTTGATTAGTCTTGTCCCGATTACAATATTGAGCCTCATATGTCTGATGTATCATCACTCTTGACCTCACCCTCGAGACTCCCAGAAAAATAGTCTTCTTTTAAGCCCTTTTCAGACTCTAAACGTGAAAATATTGTTGAGTGATCTTGTTGTCCTTCACGCTCACCAAAATAAAATTCAAAGGAACGTCTATCCAGTGGTAGTTTACCCATTTTTTGGTCTGGATGGTCAATTGTACAAACAAAGGTATACTCTACGAACTTTGGTTCACTAGAAGAGTATTCTCAAGTATAAGTTTAACCCTTTT
>CBVK0100944037.1:0-12362 GCA_900067695.1 Picea abies | reverse complement strand
TTTAAATAATTTCTCTTTGCAACCACTTTGACTACTTTATTATTTAAATGACCTTACTTTATTATTTAAATGAACTTTCCGGTCTGTGAAATGACCTTACTGCATTGCTTAGTAGAGATTAAAGAAATAGCGATAGGACACTCTACCTCTGGTATCTTGTACAATTGTCTACCCAAAGTAATAATAACATTGTGGGGTCTAGACTCATACACATCATGTCGCTTCCACAAATATGGTTGTCCTAAAATAACATCACAAACTTCAAGGGGAGAAATATCACACAATACCTCGTCTTTGAAAGGCTTGATGTCGTAGGGAAGACAACATTGTTGGCTGACATGAAGATCTCTTCCTTGACGAAGCCAGCCGATGGTGTAGGGATGCAAGTGCGATGTCGTTTGCAGGTCTAGTCGCTTGAAAACCTCTGTTGAGATCAGGTTCTTATGACTGTCATTATTGACAATGAAATGAAGCGAAGCTCCCTTTACCCACATCTGTGAGTGAAAGCGACGTTCCCCTTCCTCTGGCTCTTCTGGTTCGCTCGGTTGGACTTTGGTGGTAGCGACAGTGGCATTAGGTTCAATATAGATAATTTGCTTCCTTCCTTATGGATTTGATTCGGAGTCAAAATTTGCCTCTGAATCAAAAGCTTTTAGCTCAACCACCAGTGACTGCTTGGAATGACATTCTTTGGTGTTGTGCCAAGGGATTTTATGGTATTTACACCATTTTCTCGTGTCCTTCTTCGACTTCTCATTACCCTTCTTGTGTTGTTGATTGGACTGGTTGTCTTGAGAGTGGCCATATTTGCTCTGTCCCTTGTTTTGTGGGTTGGGGATGCCTTTTCCTTGCTTCAGCTATGAGTTTTCAAATCCAAACTCTTGCCTCTTCAACTTAAATTTATGCTCGATCTTGAAAACATATCTATAATCCGTACCCAATGATGCGATGTCCAGAAACTCCATTTTTGTTTGAATATATCTATGCAAGCAGTCGTGGTACTTGAGCACCATATGTCGCTCAGAGTCTTTGATATCCAATTTGGTGCGCAGGGTATGGAAAATATTGGTGAAATATGGTACTGTCCAATTTGGTGCGCAGGGTATGGAAAATATTGGTGAAATATGGTACTGTTTGGTCCCTTTCCTGACGCAGGGTGGTCCATCTTGTGTACTGGTCCTCGTAGCTTCCAACGTGGTAGTATTGTTCTTTAATGGAATCCCTAAAGGAATCCCATGTGGGGAAGACCTCAAATATTTCAGATTTCTCTATGTCCCTTTACTCATAGTAGGTATCCCACCAGTCCTTAACATGGGGGACAACCTTGAGGAGTACAAAAAAAAAAAATTCCCTATCGGAAAAATTGTGGACCGAAAAGTACCCTTCGAGTAGATTCAACCATTTATCTATAACATCCACATCTATCAGTCCTTCAAATAATGGAATATCAAAATTTACCTTTACCTTGAAGGGGTTGCATGGACGCTTGATGAAGATGCGTCTCCCATGGGCAGTTGCCGAAGGATCTGTGCAAAGTTGTCCATCATTTCGTTCCTTTGTCGTGCAAGGGCTTCCTTGAGCAACATTTTAAAAGGATATCCTGCTCCATCATCTTTCTTTTTTTCCCCCATGGGTTGTTGTCGGGCTCAGTGAAACTGATCTTGCAAAGGCTCGATTGGTTCGAGTCCCAACTTCTTGTACCCAGATCTTGTCGGGGACATGCACAAAGATAAATAAATGAAGAGCAGACTACTCTGATACCACTGATTCTTATTTAGGAGCGAAAAAAACTGATTAACCAACTGAATACAATAAACACAAAGATATGGATAACAACACAGATATCCAGTTAACAATAACTTCTATTAAATAAATGAAATAGGATGAAACTATAAAAAGAAAAATAAATGAAGAGCAGACCACTCTGATACCACTGATCCAGATTTACGAGTGGAACGAAATGAATAACTATCTGAATACAATAACACAGAGATACGTAGAACAACAACATATATCCAATGAGCAATAACTTCTATTGAATAAATAAAATAGGTTGAAACTGTAAAACTGCAGAACTGAAAACAACTTGCTCGAATGGTGGTAGCTATCTCTGAGAAGAGATGTGGCTGCTACACACATCCGTTTGAGAAGAATGATTACAATGAGGCTCTAGATGCCTTTTTAACATTACTCATGAATGCTAAAACCCTAGACATCCAAAAACCTAACTCTGGGAGATGAAACACTAAAAGTTATGTGGGCCTCGATGGGTAAGTTGGCACCTCAACTTTCGAGGGTCGTAACTTATGCACATGACCTCTTTTTTAGGCGCGTGATAGCCCATTGGAAAGGTCTTTTCAAGAACTACACGTTATGCTATCAAACTCTGATTTCATCTATCGTTTGACTATGGCAAGCCAAAAAAACGCTATTCAGAGCCCCAAAACAGCCCTGGAAGTACAGAAAGATGTATTGACATGAGAACTCCAAAATAAGCCTTGGATTAGGTGAGCAACCACCAGTCTCCACCTGGAATATGTGTAGGGCTTCAGATAGCCCCGGAAGTGTAGAACCCACAATTACAAAGAAGTACAAAAGAACGTGTTGAACTAAAAATTGTCAAGAGGAGTCATTTGGAATACGTGGGTGGCCACCAATATCCATTTGGATCAGCCTTATTTTTTAGCTCGAGAATCAAGTAGTTTGGGAGTTTGTGTGGTTCCTTACAACCAATCTAAGGGTCTAATCCTATAATAATTTTACCCCCCTCCCTAAGTCTCCAAATCAATCAGTTGCCAATTAGGTGGAAATCGAAGAGAATTGCTTTCCAAATGATTGATGCATTTTGAGATTTTTTTAAGGGCTTTTGGATCTAATCCTCTATTGTTTCTAGATTAATATATTTGTCTTTTGTAATTTCAACCCAAATCCTACTGCCTTGAATAATCCTCTATACATTCTTAATAACTAGGACCTTTGTGTAGTGTCCCCCACTACCAAACCCAACATTTTTTTTATACCAATTAAATCAAATGCACGCATGCTAAAAATGTCGAAGCAATCAACAACATTCTTAAAACATGAATGTAGCTAAACTAACATTCACACAATAGTATACAACTACTTAAAATTTAGAGTAAGCACAAAACATATAATCCCATAATTAAATGCAATGCATTGAGGATTTAGATGCATTTAACAACAATATGAATGTATTCAATTATACAATGCACACTGACATATAATTTACTCAAGAACATAGTATATGCATAACAAATAAAACCCAAAAATATAAACAATGTAGTGAGAGATAAACACTTATCTTTTAAACCAAATGTGAAACTAACTGTAGAGGATGAACGTTCCACCCAACCATAGATTTGCTACTACAAATCTCGGTAGCAAACCACCCCCGAGTTGGGGCTACAAATTCACGAGAAAGGGTGTCTCTCCATTGTCCACTCATATCCCAACACAACCCACATCAAGCTAATTTTCCCTACAACTATCTTCCCCTCAACCTGCACAACCCAAGGAAAGGGATCCCCCTTCACTGCATAGAGTCTGTCAGTGCTTCCCACTTCCATTTAACGCTCCAACACGGATTGGCTAGGAATATTTGTTGTTGGGGACTCGAGGGATGTCGATTGCAATGAGAAAAACTCATAATGGAAATCTCATTTGTTGTTGGATAATATCTTACACAAAAACTCACTCTATAAGCCTAACAACCTACTTCTTCATGCATTTGTAGCTCCAAAAGACTACCATACATACCCACTATGGTTGTCTTCATGTTCCAAGACTTTGCACTCCCTTGTTGTCCCAATTTTTTTTTGTAAAAACTACCCTCTTTTCCCATACTAATTTCCTTTTCCCCCATGCAAGTTGAATCTCACACTCCCCGGTGTTGATTGCACTCAGCTCCCATGCTCTCATAACTATGGGATGTGACTTTTCACACCAACCCTCTTACACGTGATTAATGATTGACTTTGGTAATAGTCAAACATAAAATAGAAGGTTCATACACCATAATAAAAGTTAGAAAGGTGGGTTGGGATTAATACACATGAATAATTTTCCCTTGGACCCCTCTTAGGCCTTTCCCCTCTCTTGTGGAAAATTATCCCCCATTACTCCATCCATGTCCATCTACAACTAGTGTTACATTTTATATTATTATTATCGATATATAATGTTTACGTATTGCATAGTGGGGCCCATGACCATACATCATATTTACATTATACATCACTAAACCAAGGATTAAAAGCATTGATGTTACACTTTGAGAACAAAAACATATTCTCAGGACTCCATCCACCTAGGGATTTTGGGACAACAAGTCTTTTCCACGAGGCTAAAACCAATCTTTTCTTACTTTTCTCTCTGTACCAAATAAATCTAAAGCAGAGTTGTGTAATTTTGTCAAGGATTCCTTCCGGAATCCATGCAAGGGACATCTAATAAACAAGAATTACTTCAAGGACTGCTTTGACCAGAACAAGTCTGCCTCCTCTAGATAGCAATTGCTTGTACCATGTGTTTATCTTTTTCTCAATTTTTGGTAGTAACCATTGCCAATCCGCCTTTTTTTTATTGATTGGATTTTAAATGAAATCCCAAGTATTTTAAACCATAATCTATATTCCCTACCTGGTAAGGTAAAACATGAGAGATTTGATTATATTCAGTCTCTGAGAGACCCGAGTAAAGAATCAAAGATTTTACAATATTAATCTGCATTCCAATGGCTTCATAGAAGAGATCCATGATCTCCCACAGTTTTTTAATAATTTTTTTGGACCCTTCACAGAAGATTAGGATATCATCAACAAAAAGAAGATGAGTGACATTGCAAGAGGGGCCATACTAATGCCTTCTAGACTTCCATTTCCAGAGGTTTCTTTTAGATATCTACTAAGACCTTCTTCTACCAAAAGAAAGAGTATGGGTGATAGAGGACATCCTTGTCTAATACCCCTTTTAGGTTCTTAGATATCTACTAAGACCTTCTTCTACCAAAAGAAAGAGTATGGGTGATAGAGGACATCCTTGTCTAATACCCCTTTTAGGTTTGAATAAAGGGTAGGCATCACCATTTAGAATAATTGCAAAAGAAGCCGAGCAAATATAACTCATTAACCAAGTGACAAAAGCATGACTAAAACATAAATGAATAAGAATGAGCCTAAGATATAACCAACTCACATGATCAAAACATTTGGAGAGATCAACATTTAGAGTTAGATCTTTTTTATTCTTGATCTTGATTAAGTGAATCCCTTCTTGCGTCACACTGACAATCCTATGAATTTGGTACCTTTCTATGAATTCAATCTGCTCATTCCTTTCAATCTCCAATCAGTGACTTTGAAGATTATTTTGTAAATGTTGTTACATAAAGAAATTGGTATGAATCTCTCGAATTATAAGGGATTGTCAATGTTTCAGATTAATGCAATGAAGGTTAAAAGATGTCAAGGTTTCGTTTGTGGATAAAGAGAACTCAACCACTCTTAGAAGGTCCTCTTCAATGAAATCATAACATCCCATAAACAATTTTGTTGGGAGTCCATCAGGTCCCAAGATTTTATCTTTTTGGAAGCTCTGTAATGTTTAAAATAATTCTTCTTTACTCACTTCAGCCTTTAGATTTTGATTATCCTCCAGACTAACAAAATTGGGAAAAAGGTTGTTATTTTGATTATTGTTGCAATGGTGGCTCTGGGTTTCTTTTTTGAAAAGTGTATGAAAGTAATTTACCCCTTCAGTTGCCATTTTAGGAAAAGATGATGCCCTGGAATCATTGCCCTTTTCTATTACCTATATTGTATTTATATTTTTATGATAGTTTTCAAATCTATGAAAAAAATTGGTATTTTTATCTCCTGCTTGCAACCATATTTCTCGACTTTTTATCCTCCATTCTTTTTCCCTGTCCAACAGTATTTTCCTTTTCTTGTCTTCCAAGAGTTTTATATAAAGTTTTTGATCTTCAGTTAGGAATCCAAATCCCTCTTTGTTATAACAAATTTCTAGTTTTTCTTCAATCTCCAAAAGGAGCCTTTCATCTTTCTTCCTTTCTCCCTTGACCACTTGATGGCTACTTGTTTTTCCCTTTTTAGATTTTGTTGAAATTGAATAGGCGTAGATTACACGAAGGAACCATCAAATGGTTTCCAAATCTCCTTAATTATCAGGAAATCCTCATCTTTTAACCTGTCTGAGTTCAGTTTGAAGGGGTTGGGAAGCCTTGGATGGGAGGCAATTCTAAAATCACTGAGATGTTGTTTGAATCCCCTCAAGTAGACATCCATTGTTTAAGTCAAAGAGCTTCTTCAAGGAAGGCTTCATAAATTAGGAAGTGATCGATCCTTTTTGCAACTCAGGCCTCACCTGTTCTCATGTTCCTCCATGTTGGAGAGATTTTAGCAGGCATAATGACCAACATACCTACAAACTCTAGCTTACTTATAAATAAATCAAATAAGGGATCCACTTAGGCTACGGGCCCCTAGATCTCCGAGGCCCCTAGTGAAAAATTTAGATCACCTCCAATAACCACTAAGCCATTTTGAAACCAATTTCTTTGAAAGAAAACTTCCCAGTATTCCTATCTATCCGAGTAGGGCTCGTATATATTTAGACATGTGAGTTATTTTGCAAGTTCCAAGGAGTACAAAGAAGTCCCAAGATCTGATGTGAAAGCCTAAGAATTATATAGAGAGAAAGTTTGTTTTTTCAAACTAGTGATGTCCCCCTAGATCTTCTCAGGGAATCAATAAAACTAAATTCCCATCCCTTCAGAAGTTTGGATAGTTCATTTACCACCTTGTCCCCGTCGGTCATTAGTTCTTGTAGGAAAATGATAGAAGGGTTGCGAGTATAGAATGACCTTTTTTTATGGCCAATTTTTGGAGGTATTGGCTATTCCCCAACAATATAAGGCGAGGATGATCATTTGGAAATGTCCTTAGGGGTGTTTTCTCTAAGAGCCCCAATCAAAGACAATTGCTTACCACTTCGAACTTCAGAGCTTGCTTGCTTTTGAGCCATTGATAAGTATGATTTCGTTTCTCTTTGGGAAGGTTTTGTTTTTTTCTTCTTCTAGAAACACTAAACCACCTTCTACCCCTTTTGAGAAGAGAATGGATCCTCTAGACCTGGGCCTGAGATTATACTTAACAAATTCATAGGACCAGAGATCTCAGTGGGAGCACAAATCAAAAGAAATACAAACAGATTTTATAGAGGATTTAGAAGAAGGAAGCTTCTCTTAGGTACCGTCTGTTAGCGATTAAGCTTGTCATGTTCTCATGGGTTGTGGTTTTGGTCTAGGTCTATGATTTTGTTTGCCTTTTCCCCCTTTTTGCAGACCCGATCATAGTTTTCCCCTCCCGACGTATATTTTTCTTTGTCTGTTTGTCTTCATCCTTTGGTCGACTAGTTTCCTTGTTGAAATATGCCCAAGAGACATCGGCCCCGAGCTTCTCTGTTCTCCTTAAGGCTGATTTCTTCTCTTTTTACCTCTGTTACTGAGTCTTCATTTTCCTCAGGTCCTAACCGTGCTGTCCAAGTCTTCATTATTGCAGGCTGCAACATTGAGAGTGGTCTTATATGGAATCAAGCGAGCATGGGAATCAAGATTTCAAAGGCAGAGAGATTATGCATCAAGGATCACGAAATCCCGATTCGCGAAGGGAAAGATCTGGTCCGTCTTGTTGTGAGATCCAGAGGGTCGTTGATTTGACTTCGACAATTTTGGGAATCGGGAGTTTGGGGTTCTCGTCGACAAGCACACCCATAGCTCGAAACCCTGAAGTGTGAAACCCCAATTTTGTGAATCAAAGGTTTTCCCAGGAGCAACATCTCTTTCTCCCGAAACGCGAAATTGCGAAAGCTCCCAGGAATTGGGCCCACGGTCTTAGCGCCTAGTCACAAAGGAAGTAGGTCCGGGAAAGGGGGCTAGCGCTCATCACATAGTCGACAATCCGTATGGTTGAGGGAAAGATCGTGGCCGTCCATCTCGAAGCAAGTCCGACCACCGATCTTAGCCGTTGTTTCGCGATTTCGGGCATCACGATATTGAAGTCAAGATGGGGCGAAAACTCTCGAAATGAGAAACCCCGAAATATCATGCAGGACAAGCGTGAGGTCACAACCCACAGTCACATGGAAGGTGGGCCTAGAGAAAGATAAGCGCCTGTTAAGCAATAGGCGGATGAAGTGTTCAAGAAACCAATCATGGCCGTTGGATTCGGGGCAGACACAACCGTTGATCCAGATGGATCATTTCGTGGTTTCGGGCATTAGAACATCATGAATCAAGGGGAGAAAGAACTTCCGACATGCGAAGTCCCAAATTTCTATTTTGGTTAAGCGCAGGGTCATAGCCTATGGTCGTAGGGGGCGATGAAAGGGCGTTATGCAGAGGATCAAAGCGCTCGAGTGGTCACAAAGAAAATCCTTACAAGCCTTGAGGCGCCATTTTTTATTGGAAGGGATTATGAGCCTGAATGGAACATTCTCGAGTGTCAACCTCCTTCTTGATCCCAATGAGGATAGTTAATGAAATTGAGGAAGGTGGTTGAAACCTCATTTCAACCATAAATAGGAAGCATGGAAACACCGGTCGTGGAGGCAGACTGTCAGCCCAAGGTCGCCCTGTCATGAATTTTCCTACAAAGCCCATACTATCTAAGATCGCTTCTGACAAAATAATGCATGTGCAGTCTGACAGTCCGAGATAGAGACACGAAGCCTTGAATGCAGTAAGCAGGGCCCGTTCCTGTATGGGGGCAAGTTGCTCTGAGTATATATACTTTGTTTTTATATTTTGTAAGGGGAGGGTTGAGCAGAGCTCCTGATTGTAAAGTTTTAGTAAAGCCTATGGTTCTCTGGTTATGTTATGTATTTGAGACTTCTTGTCTAATGAAAGTTAGTTCCCCTTTCATCTCTTTGTAGTGGCTGTATTAGAACACTCGAGCATGGAAGATCCAGTCGAGTATAGTTGTGTTTGCGTGATGTATGTTTGATCATAGTGACACCACTGTCGGTTTTAATCGGTTCCCTGTGTTGCTTTCCTTTTAACATTGAATGACCCGGGCATGGACGATCCAGTCGGGTGATTATTATTGAATTGTGATGTATGATTGATTTCAGTTCATGATAATTTCATTTAGTTCCGTGTAGCTCCGAGCCAAGAAGATCTTGTCTTTCGAGTTTTCTTCTCCTTTGGCTGCCGATAGACCAGACGTCCACAACAGACCACTTCGTCTTCTTTAAGTTCTTCCCCCTAATCACCACTATGCAACAAATCACTGACTGAAGTTAGATCAAGACCTCACTTTTCTATGCATGCCAACCCAGTTTTATGAGTTAAAGCGATATAATCTTGAGACCGTGTCCATCAGACCACCCTTAAATTTATTCATTGTGACATACAAACTGATGGGTACTAGGCTTACCTCTGCCGCAATCCAGAGGTGACTTCTGGTGCTAACACCATCCAATTCATCAAAAGGGATTAGGGTAGGGGGCTTAGGCAAGTTTATCCCCGAGAGACTAGGTAGAAGATCACTCAGCTGGTTTTCATTGGGTTTTTTTAATCCCAACTCCCAACAGACAAAAAATAAATGTTTAGACTTTTGAATAGGGACAGAGGTAGGAGTAGAAATTTGTGTACCCATGGAATCTGAGTTATCTTGTCCATAATTGGTAAGGTCGGGGTGCTCTTTTTACAGGGCCACAAGGTCCTTAAATGGAGAAATCATTGGGGGGTTGATCTTTTGTGGACTTGAGAGACTATTGGATTCCTAAACCTTTTTCAGAGGAGACCAAGCAATTCCTTTTCCCTCCTTATGTTCTTTACGAACCTAGATTTTTCTTCTGAAGGGGAGTGAACATTCCTTCATAGGGTGCCCATAACGTGACATCAACCACATTTAAATGTGATTCCTTCATAATCTAGTGATTGACATAAAATTAAAGGCCCCTTCCTGATCATTATTGAGTCTACTAGACCCTTCAAAAGCTCCATGTGAACTAGAATTATGGTCATTCCCATGTATCTAGAGTTCCTGTAGGAGTTGTGTACATCATAGAATAATCCTAGGGAATTTCTAATTTCCTTGAAAACTTTGTCAAACCACAAGATTAGTGGGAGGCCTGGGAGCCAAACCTAAATTGGAATGAAATCCATGTGGGTTGTTTTTACATCAAATTCCAAGTGTCACTTCTTCAGAAAGAGGGCTTGAGAGCCCCATGTCCAATGGGCTTTGATGATTTTTTTTGCATCTTCCACTAAAGTGACCCTTCCACCTAAGAAGAGCCACCTATGTGTCCAGTGTACCATTCTTTTCTCAAATTTATTCTCTAGTCACACCTAATCAGCACGACTATAACAATTTGGTTTTATGTGGAATCCCAAATACTTAAACCCTTCATAACAATTTGGTTTTATGTGGAATCCCAAATACTTAAACCCTTCATCAACATATCTTACTTCAAATGGTAACAACTCTTTCAACCAATCAAGTTGTTTGACTTCCCATCCTGCTTCTAGAAAGACCGATTTCTAAATACTGAATGCCATGCCCATTGCCTTACAAAATATATCCAAAACCTTTTTGTAAGTTTCCCATTCAGACTTGCTACCAATCCCAAACAGAACAACATCATCCACAAATAAAAGATGTGTTATTCTAATACCTCTGGCTACTAGAATACCTACAATGTTCTTTGCATCAACCTACTCAAGTAAAAGTCTACTTAATCCTTCCACAATAAAAATAAATAATAAAGGTGATAACGGGCAGCCTTGTCTTAGGCCCCTAGAACTCTTGAAGAAATTTGTTGGTTTGCCATTGATCAAAACCGCGTAGTTTGTAGAAGTAACGCACCCCATAATCCAGTCTATTGCCTCCAGGCTCAGACCAATTTGTAATAAAACCAGCCTGAGAAAGCCCCAGTCTACTCTGTCATTTGCCTTTATTAAATCCAGTTTTAGTACTAGTGCTTTAATATTTTTAACCTTTATGTTGTGCAAAGCCTCTTGTACAACTCCAAATGCATCTGTGATTTGTCTTCCCTCTAGAAACCCAAATTGTTCCTTTGAAATACCCACAGAAAGTGAAGTTTTGATTTTGACTGGTATGATCTTCGTTATAATTTTATAAAGCAAATTACAAAGTGCAATTGGTCTAAACCCTCCAAAGGAGTCAAGTTTATCACTCTTAGGGATAAGCACTACAAAGGTAGCATTTAAAGCCCTTGACACCCTACCCTTCCTCCTGGACTCTTCCACCAATCCTAAGATGTCTTCACCCAAAAGATATAAAAAAGCCAGGAAGAACTCCACCGTCCAACCATCAGGTCCTGGGCTTTTTTGAATCCTTAAAACCTTTTAAGGTAGTTAGTATTTCTGCAAGAGTAATTGGCTCAACTACTTTTAACCCTTCTTCTAAAGAGAATATCCTCGGGTAATTCTTTAATACCGCAAGTTGATTAGAAATTGCAATATTATCATGTGCCTTGAATACTTTCTCGAAGTAAGAGACTGCTTCCTTTTGTAAATCTATAGTCTTTTTAATAACAGAACCATCCTCTTTTGTAATATCCCAGATAGTATTATTTAGCTTTCAATAATTTGCGTAGGCATAAAAAAACTTTGTGTTCCTATCACCTGTTGCCAGCCATCTCACCCTGCTTTTTTGCCTCCAGGTCACCTCTTCCCACTTTAACAAAAATAATTTTATATTTTCCTTATCTTCTATTGTGGCCTTTAAATCCTCATGAACACTTCCCCAAGGGAAATCTGAATAAAAATCATCCAGGTCAATTTCTAGCTGATCGAGTTCAGCCTTTGCTTCAGCCTTTTTCCTCCTTTCCCAATGGGACACTAAAGACTTTAATAATTTAAGTTTTTTCACCAAAGAATCCATATGATTCAGTGATTCTACCCCCAAAATATCATTCCACTTAGATTTTACTAAATCCACAAACTCCGAATCCTCAAGCCATATAGAGTTGAATTTAAAGGGATAGTTGGCAATTTTTGTATCTTGTTCTAGATGAAGGATCATTGGCATGTGGTCCGAGATCTTGTGATTACAAACCAAAGATCTAAATCTTAGCCCAGCAGATATCATCCTCTCATCCAATAAGAACCTATCTAATCTCTTAGCAATGGAATCCTTACCACATCTACCATTTCTCCAGGTAGAAAGTAATTTTATAGGCTCTATATCGACCATCCCCCCCTCTTGAATCAACTGACTGAAATAGAATTGGAGAGGATCCGATCTAACACTATCGCCCCATACCTCCCTACTTGAGGTGGTGAAGTTTAAATCACC
>CBVK0100943878.1:0-10676 GCA_900067695.1 Picea abies | reverse complement strand
GTATGGGGATGTCGGCCCATGGGTTTACCCATGTTTAGGCCTATTTTGTAATGTATAAATAAGTAGCTAGGCGATGTAAGAAGAGGCTAGTGTGCTAAGTGCTAAGTGATAATCGCTTTGTGCATACTGTGTGAGGCTTGCAGAGCTAAGTGCAAGTGATTGTAAGAGACCATGGAAGGCTTTGTGCTATAACTCGAGGAAGGAGGATCTAATGAGGTGCACAGATCTTCTGTCCTCTACAGAGTTGATTTTGAGGCTTTGTGCATTTAATAAGATTGATCGAAGATAATAAAGAAGATGAAGAGTTGGTGGATGTAGCCCCAGGGTGGGGGTGAACCACGTATATCCTGTGTTGTGAATGCTTTGTGCTTTTTGGTTGTTCTTTTGTTTATGTGATTCAATGCTTAGTGCAATGTTAGATGCTAGATGAATCTGATATGATAGCTTAGTGTTGAATAATGTGAATGGATGCTATATCTGATCTATGTTGGTATGCTTAGTGCTTGAGTCTATTGAATCTATGTGAATACTGTGTAGATATCCTATTAGGGTTTAGCTGCGCTGTGAACTAAGGATGAATATTAACAAACTGTAATAAATAAGCGCTCTGTTAAGGTGTTACAATCACAGATCTGTGTCCCAGCTAAGGTTGCAGACATTTGAGTTCTACAACCACCCCTGCCTCTACCTTGGGTGAGACTTCATCTGCTTTCCAGGTGTTGCTGAAAGGGCCTGTAGTTAGGGTTTTGTTGGTGCATTGTTGTAGTGTTGAACTTTGGGTATGCCCCTATGCCAACAAATGGTTCCGTTGCTGGGACTTGAAATTGTGATTGCTGGGAACTGAGGAAAGGGAAGCTCTGTGTGGAGATCTGACCTGAAACTATGATTAATCGGAACTGAAGAAAAGAGAAAGCTCTGTGCATAGATCTGTTGCCCTGGTGCGCAATACTCTACTTGGATTGTGAAACTCTATGCTAAGAAGAGAAGTTTGATCTAAAGAAACGAGGTGAGATCTTGAAGCTTTGTGCTCTAAGAAAGGTAAGAGCAATGAAAAGTTTTAGATCTAGAAGCTTTGTGCTTTGCTGAAAGTAAGATTAGTGTAAATTTTTGTTTCAAGAGTATGGATCTAGGTATGTTTGATAAATTTTTTCCTAGCTTGAAAACTAGGACACAACTAGAAGACATAATATTTGATATGAGTAGATCTGATAAGAATAGTGAAAGATATGTTATTCCTATGCATAGAAAGAATGTTTGGACTAACAAATGGATGCAGGATCCTAGAAAGATTTTTTTGCAGGTTATCTACCATGATCCGAGGGCGCAATACAGGAAAGGATGGGGATCGTTTAAAAGGAAGTGAGGATTAACCCTTTGTTACAGTTGTAGAAGACCATGAAATCTTGATAAGGAATGCCCCGGTAGAAGACCCAATTGTATTTGTTGTAAAGCTATGGATCATGAAGTTTTGGATTGCCCTATAAAGATTTCTAAGCTTGACATAATGAATATGAGACAAACAAACCTTGAGAAAGATCAAGAAGATGAGACCATGACAGAACCCCATAGAGAATCAGAGACTGTATTTCTACAAATGAAAGAAACCCTGAATGATCATAGAAACATCAAATTACCAGAGATCTTCAAAGAAAAAGAATGCGTAGAAAGAAGAATGGGAGACTTCGACATTGACTGCAAAATGGATGAGGAAACATAGGTAAATATCATGACAAAAAGAACTTGGGAAGCTTTAGGAAATCCTGCTATGATTCTTTCATTGGGAGAAATAGGATTATTCAGAGGAAATATGATAACCCTATGTGGAAGACTTACTCATGTATCTATGAGTTCTCATGGAGCTTCGACAGAGGAAGATTTCGAGGTTGTTAAATTTATTGAGAACAATGCCCCATTTACTATGTTACTAGGAAAACCTTGGATAAAAAATGATCAAGACAAAAGAAAAGAAGAGGAAGTCTTAGAATAGAAGAAGCAAGAGTTAAAAGATTTCATGACTAGGAGGATCACACACTTGATTGAAGAATAGGAGAATAGGTCGAAGTTAATTAGAACCAAAAATATCGAAGTTCAAAGAACAAAAGAAGATTCACAAAAGACTAAATCACCTACCCTAGATCGAGAAGACGTATTACTTTTCGACCCTAGTAAAGACCATCAACAACGCGAATTTACTATGCCAAGAGAAGATAAGAATCAAAATGGAAATAAAGTTAGAAAGATCAATAAGAACAAAGAAAAGATAGAAAAGTTACAAAAAGTTCCAGAAGGAACTATGCAGAAGGAAGGATTCCAGAATTTGAACTTCGTCGGGATACCAGTACAACATAGCATGACACTTCACCATGGCAAAGCAATATGACCATTGGAGGGATTATAACTGTTAGCCCAATGAATTGAATGGTTAGAAAAACAGTTATGACCATAAATCTCACCATTAGACTGTTGGGACCGTGCCGTAACGAACAAAACTACATTAATGAAGCCTTCTCACCTATTGGAGAGATCCATTACCTAGTTTTCTAGTTATTCCATCAAGACTTGCACTGAGAACACTTTTTCCACCCGTGATTATCCGAGCTCACATATTAGTTGATTTCACATGGTGATCATCGAGCTATCACCATCCATCCCATTGCATTGAGTAGTTTCTCTTCAACCCGAGATATTCAACCAAGAGCGTGTATGTCCGAAGAAATTAGCGCAATTGAAGAGTCTGTGAAGGAAATACTCGTCAAAATCATGACTGAAAGAGTAATGTATATAGGTGTACAAGCTTCATCGATGAGAGGAGTGCAAGCCTCCCCGTCGACTGCTCATGGATCTGGACCATCCCGAGCTGCGACTGAGAAAAGAACAAAACATAGAGATGACTTGGCGAATGCGAAGTTATTACCATCCATCCTACCTGATTACATACCACCCCTGGCCTTTGTAGTGAGTCACGACAGTGTCCTGAAGGACTTCGACTACACCGTCATCACTGCATATCTCCCGAAGGGGATACGCGCAATCAAACCATAGCTAGAGAGGATTCCAACCTTGAAGATTAGCGACTATAACCTGGGAGACCGTAAGAGATATGGACTGCTCGCACCTCACAAATACCTGACCAAGAAGAAGGGAAAGAAGAAAAAAATCATCCCCCAACAGTGGACCATGAACCTCGTGCAGTCCACCTTGTTGAATGCAATGAAGATTCCACATTTTGGAAGGCACTAGGAGGTTAACGCCTACGTTAAGCTCCTTCTTTCATTCTTCCACTGTGGCTATCTATGGTTGGATAGATGTATCACTATCGATTCAATGCCGATCCATAGGATCACCAGACTAAGCATGCAGGGACCAGATCCACAAGAATTCTACCCAGGAAAAGCTACAAATCACGCCTTGGCACAAACGATTAAAGAAACATATGATGATGTTGAGAAGGGAATGCAAGGCTACAAGGTAGCCTCCATCTAGAATGGCGCAGTGCACCTAGCATGTCAATTAATTGTAGGAAATATAGTAAGGAAGAACAGACCCACACATGTTACAGGGTTTGTCATTGACCTTGCTGGGAAATGCGTGGAAGGCATACAAATGAACTGGGAAAATTACCTAGTTAACTAGCTCGAACTGGATTACCATGAAGCTTAGGATCTAGGCTATGAGTTTCACTTCAGTTGGCTCCTAATCCTCATCGTAGTTACTGCTTTGGAGATGCCAAAAGGTGAGACCTTCCCTAACATCAAGCCATTCGAGCCACTCACTGCGAAGTTCACAATGCTCTGGTATTCAAGCGATATGGGAAATCAGTGGCAGTCAAACACAATATTTCATACCTACTACCTATATCTTAGGTGAGATATTGAGTCCTTCCCTCGTATGACACCGAACACCCTGGATAGATTCAAGCTACTTATGAAGTTTCATGCAGATAGGAATTTTATCTACATTACTACGTGCACCGATGAAATCAAAGAAGAAATTTAGTACTACTACAATCTCACTACAGAGGACCTGGAAGAAATCATTAAATATTGACCTGCATAACTCCTTATCCTTGTTGACCCCGCAGAGATGTCTGACTCAGACCTCATTGGAAATACGGTGGTTAGTCGCGAAGAGTATGATGCCCCAAGCAGCAGTAGGAAGAAAAATAATCAATATGTATAGGAAATACATAGCTCATCATAAGATACCACATCCGAGTCACCTAGTGGAGGAGGTGATGACGAAGTGAACAAAGAAGAAAAATAATAAGCATAAGATAAGAAGGGAAAAGTTACACTACCACAGAACATACCTAATGACACTGATCCATCTAAGAAAAGGAAGGTTTCCCCCAAAAAAACTTCATCATGGAAGAAGTCCAAGTCCAATAAGCCAAAGATGCAGAATGTACTCATGGTCGATGACTTTGATTTCATTATTTCAGCTATAGGAGATGCCTCAAAAGAGTTTTTGCAAAGAAACGAAGAAAAACAAAAATCCATGTATGATAGAATTGAAGTAGAACTAAGAGGTGTACAACAAGACCTTTATTCAAGCCGTGCAATGTCCATTGCGTCCTTGCCATCAGAATAACCAGAATCGGGAGATGAGCCTGCTCAACTCTCTAGACTAGCTGATGTGACTGAAGCTCTCCATCATCGAGCACAAGATGAGAAAGAACAAGCCACAATAGACTAAAAAAAGCACAGGAGGAAGTTATAGAGCAATGCAAGATTGCACAACAGGAGAAGGATGCTCTTAAAGCGAAGTTTGAAGAAGAGAGAGCGCAAATCCAGTAGGAGAAAGAAATGTTGCCCGCAGATCAGGTCGGAATAAAATAAGTAGTCAACAGAGCACTTCGCTCTGTGACAAGATTGGAGCAGAATGAGGAAGAACCAGTAGAACACCAAGTATCATAGCTTGCAGAAGCCATCCAATAGCTTCAACAAAGAATCACATATTTGGAGCTAAGAACAGTGCCCAGTACTCCACAGGATGTGCGAGATCAAAGAGAAGTGACTGCTCGAGGCACAATTGAAATAATCAAGGGCCTCACCATGGAATGTAAACAACTGAGTGATTGCAATGCCCATACCTATGAGTGACTCACTGAGGATCCTGAATTTAAGGCACTGGAGTCATAGCTCCAAGAAGTGAAGCAACAAGAAGAAACAATACAGGCACAGTTGAAGCCCCTCTCAACCATTGAGAGGATGAAGCAATCCCAAGAACAACGCATTGCCCAATAATATGTTCATACCATTCAGAGCAGAGTCATGGAAGTAACTCAGAGGCTCCAACCAATATAGGATGGGGCTTGCCAATTGTTCACAGAGATCGAAGGCAAAGGAGAAGAACCAGATAAAGTCGTCACTGCAACTAAAAAATGCTTAGAGGGACCTGTCAACGAAGCAATAATCCAAGATTTTGCTGAGCAGATGGCCGTGGCACAACAAAAAGTCGAAGCAGCTCAAGCCAAGCTCGAGGCTTTTGAAGCAGATTTACCCAGAGTAGAGTGACTCAGGATGAGTCACAGGTGAGTGTTGGGGGCCTGTTGGCCCTTGAACAAGTTTTAAGGATCCATGGTCATTTTTGACCATTTTGGGACTTCGACAGGCCGTCGAAGGTGGAGTGCAAGTCAAAGTAGATATCATGGGTTCTTGGCCCCCTTTTAGGGCCTTTTTGGGTTTTGGGCTTATGTAATGGGTATGGGGATGTCAGCCCATGGGTTTACCCATGCTTAGGCCTATTTTGTAATGTATAAATAAGTAGCTAGGCGATGTAAGAAGAGGCCAGTGTGCTAAGTGCTAAGTGATAATCGCTTTGTGCATACTGTGTGAGGCTTGCAGAGCTAAGTGCAAGTGATTGTAAGATATTGTGGAAGCCCTTGTGCTATAACTCAAGGAAGGAGGATCTAGCGAGGTGCACAGATCTCCTGTCCTCTATGGAGTTGATTTTGAGGCTTTTTGCATGTAAGAAGATTGATCGAAGATAATAAAGAAGATGAAGAGTTGGTTGATGTAGCCCCAAGGTGGGGGTGAACCACGCATATCCTGTGTTGTGAATGCTTTGTGATTTTTGGTTGTTATTTGGTTTATGTGATTCAATGCTTAGTGTAATGTTAGATGATAGATGAATCTGATATCATAGCTTAGTGAAAAATAATGTGAATGGATGCTAGATCTGATCTATGTTGGTATGCTTAGTGCTTGAGTCTATTGAATCTATGTGAATACTGCGCAGATATCCTGTTAGGGTTTAGCTTCACTGTGAACTAAGGCTGAATATTAACAAACCATAATAACTAAGTGCTTTGTTAAGGCGTTACAATCACAGATCTGTGTCCTAGCTAAAGTTGCAGAAATCTGAGTTCTGCAACCACCCCTCAGGTGAGACTTCATATGCTTCGTAGGTGTTTCTGAAAGGGCCGGTATTTAGGGTTTTGTTGGTGCGCTATTGTAGCGTTGAACCCTGGGTCTGCCCCTGTGCCAACACCAATTTCTATCACTTGTAGAGGTAAATCGGTCAGGAAACATAATTTTTATTTTTTATGAGAAATAGATTATAATGATGAAAAGGAATTAATAAAAACTCTCATGTTGTCAAATTGATGCTCCGGTGAAAAACTGAAGCAATTTGGAAATGACAACTTTGTCCCTTTTCACCCCTTTTTTCCAGTCTTGTAAATTTTTAGCCCAACTAGCTATCTCCCAAACTATTCACTTATGTAAAAGCTTCACTAAGGAAAATTTATCTGTCTTGATGAGTACATAAAATGTTGAGAAAACAAAATTTTCCATATTTTCCATATGGGGACCCTCTTCCTTTGAAAATCCCAAAAAAGTGGTTTGAAATAGTGGATTTTTCCCTTTTTCGACACCTCCACTTCAAAATCCTTGGAGTCCGACCAATCCATTCACACATAGTATTTGTGTCTATTTTTCTGACACTTTTTAAAGGTCTCAACAATAATTGTTCTTGTTCCATTGAGCTTGACCATGATCTTCAAAAACATGTAATTTGCATTTTTTGGAAAATTAGAGCATAATTGGCCAATGGCCCTCTGACATTTCTTTATCTCTCAACACTACAATAAAAACCTATAAACTATTATCTTACTCTGAGTTATTATGCTCCTACTATGGCCAAAATACGATTTTGGCTCCAAACTTATTTTTTCTTGAAGCTATAGTCCAATTTTGTCTATGTGGCATCTTTGTTGACATGGCATTTTGGGTCCACATGGCATCCATAGGTGATTCCATGTCACCCTCTTGTCCACGCTAGCCCCTCCTCATCATACTTCATCACCTTTCTCCTTCCCGACACCCTTATCTTTCCTCTTTCTATCTATTTTATTTTAATTTATCTTACCTTTATCCTTTAGGCCCCATCGTACCTAGTTGCGCACATGGTGCCCTGTCTGACCATAGGTGGGACATGGGTCCCACTTCCTTTTTCATCCATCCACTTGGAACCACTTCATTGGCCATGACGATGGGAGGGTCCCATCCCATACACTTTTTCATTGGCATGTGAACTTACATGCTCTTAGATCAAACGATGGAGATGATTAGAAGATTGACGACTGTGGTTAATATCACATCGTCAACTTACCTGAGAGTTATCGACCCTCTATGATGAAATAACATGAGATTCCCAAGGATACATAGTTCTCCCCAATTGGTCCCTTATCCCTATTTTTTTTTTCAAAAACGTTTGTTAACCATGCAATACCACTTATGGTATCAATCTCTACCGCACCTTGTCGCCCCACTACGATGGTCTGCCACCTTTCCACTAAGCCAACCATTGTGCCACCAAACCGCCACCATGGTCCTACCACCATGGATTTTACATCCTGGTCCTTTCACCATGACAGTTCATGTCACCTAACACCTAGCCTCGACATCACCACTGACATCATGTACAAAAAATTCCCAATTTTTCCCAAAATTACAAATTTTCCAAAATTTTAAAAAATGCATATTTTCAAAATTTCTTCATGGATGCCATGGAAGCTATGAAATTAAAATTCTTATGGCCAATTTCATCCATGTGCATGTCAATTCAACCTATTCACATGAAATTTGACACTCCTGCGTCAAATTCTCATTGAGTTTCACTGTAGAAATTGGGACTTTTGGCCAATGCCACCCAATTTCCCCATGGATGCTCTACAATTTCCAAAATTTGACCAATTATAGGCCTAAAAATGCTCAATCAGAGGCTAGAATTGGGAGTTTTAACCCTATTAACTCAAATTTCAAAAATTCATAGGAAAATCCCCCAACTTCTTCCTGAAACTTTTGATAAACAATTTCCATATATCGTCTGAACTTTAAATTTGCAAATTTAGCTTCTGCATGCTGACTTTGGCCCATGCAGGCTCTATGTTGAACATGTGGTTTTGATACTACTTTGTAACATACCCATCCACCCTGGTGCTTGTTGTATGAAGAGGCATTGAAAAATTTCACAATTTTCCCATAAAATTACCCATAATTTCTTAGCTCTGATACCATTAAATTATTCAACTAGTATTCAAATCAACCAACCTTCCCGAAGGAGAACACCTAGACCCATATCCATGCCTTTGATTCCAACTACATTAATGTTCCCTACATATGAAAAATTTATGTAGTTCTAATAACATACAATCCATGCATAATTATAACAATTATAGCATAATAGAATTAGAGATAAACACACACACGCACACACACATTCAACAGAATAACACACATACAATAACACTTATCTTTTATTGAAAATAACCAACTGAATGCAGAACTTAGATGTTCCTTCCAACCATAATATTTTCTGTTCATTCACTCTCAATAAGAGGTCAACCCGAGCTGGGGCTCTGACTCCACCAAGGAAAATATACTCTCACTAGTCCCATTAAGGTCACACAACACTAAAAAATATAGGACAAGGCCAATGACACCAACTATAGAGTAGTTCCACCTCACAACCTCCCATTCCCCAAAACCTATCCCACCCAAGGAAGTGTACCCCTTCACTTCTCCATAGTCCTTCGACTATCCTACTTACCTTATAGATATTTAGGAACATGCCGACCAAGAATTTTTAGAGCGCTATGGACCTTGGAACACAAGGCTACTCTTAAAGAGTTATGAAACCCACTTTTATGGGATTTTTTCTCATAGGGACCTCACTAAATAATCAGTAAGATCTCCCTAGGATCAACCTAGTTATCTTAGACATAAAAGGGGTATACTTCTTATGGATTTCCTAGATCTAGACTCACACACATAGATTCATAATCATCCTAAGGAGTGGGGAAGATTTGCATACTTTTCTTCAGGTGGTCCTTCATATTTCTTGGCTATTACAGTCTTGAAACTAGAGCTCCAAGCTCCAAAACTTGCTTCCTGTATACAAAAGAAAATAACAACCTTCTCTTCTTCTCTACCAATGATTAGAATCCTAGATCATAGTCCATATATTTTTGGCACAACAACGAACCAACCAACAACCTGCTGTCTTAACCCATCCTTCCCGCCTCAACCTAAAAACACGATTGCCACAAATCTTGCCCCTCCACAAGGGGCATGGTAGGTACCCCTCATCACGAGGGGTCTTCCTCGAATGTTTCCATTTTCATGTGTGAACAAATGGTCAATTTGAAAACATGGGCCAATAATTATGACATTCCCCGGTCTTCTCATGCTGCATCAGAAGAAATATCTTCTTCCTCGCCTAGTGGCCCTCTTCAGATTGAGAAACCATCTTTTTGTGCTTCAATTTTCCACCCGAAGGGTGTTCTTTAATTCACAACACATAATCCCAATACTCTGGCTTACCACAATTACAATATTGTGGAAGACTTGGCCCAAGCACCTTGTGACATTTCGTCTCTTGAAGTCCTCCAAAGTTTCCCCATGCAGTGAAAATCCTTGCTAGCTGCCATAGATTCGATTGATCCCTTGGAGTCGAGTTTGATAACCTTTGATATCTATCGGGTTACTCATAGGATTTCTTATGGAATTACATTGCTTCCATATCCAAGATCATTCTTCTTGCAAGTTCAATGTTCACACAACCAAACAAATTGTTAGTTTCTCATGCACATTACATTTTCATTTTACACTTGCAGTGGCTCACATACATTTTTTAAAATTGTGCATACTAACAATTACATCCCTTTTGTTCACCAATCATATGAAATGGAATGATAGAATCATTCCTTATACATGCATTTTTTTAGCATACCAAGCTCTTTATAATGCATGCAAACTTCATAAGAATTCAATCAATGTGCCAATGTCCATGACCACATTCACACACAATGCATCCTTGCTTGTTTTCATATTGCCACATTTTATGTTAGTCACTTTTCCATGGTGTTTTGAAAATCATCCAACCTCTCACCCCATGGATACTTTATTCACATCCATTATTATAGTAGGAGTATGTCTCCTTCCTCAAGCTGATCATAACCTAAAATTAGTACACATACATGAAACTGAAATTTCACATAATGCATCCATGCATTCTTTCTTTTTTGGTAACCAAGGTGTCAATATTCATGGCCAACAATTCCTCTCTTTACCATTTTCAAAACTATGTTGGAATACTGGAAGGTCCTCCTTCCATAATGGGAATTTCAATACCTGCAAAAAGAATCTCCTCAATGCATTAAAAATATGTGC